>MKEJ01100935.1:0-11682 GCA_001753735.1 Embelia ribes | reverse complement strand
GCGTGCGAACGGATGCTCTATACCTTGAAATTGATGGCCACTGTCTGGAGCTGACAACCTAAGTATTGAATGATTAGAATGATTTAGAATAAAGAAGCATAGGAAACAAGCAGCATAAGAAAACAAGCAGGGGGCATCTTTCGCTTTCCTTTTTCATCCATCCACAGAGGCAGGGAGAATCACTACGGCAATGAATATGGCATTAAGTACAGAATCAAAATAACTACTTAGGTGACATTGAATAAACAAAAAATTGTAAATCTCGAATCACAACAGCAACGAGTATAGCCTTTAAGTACAGAATCAAAAGAACTACTTAGGTGACATTGAACAAAGTAAAACTTGTGAAATTTTTCTTTACTTTCAACTTTGAATTTTTAGATTTACAACATTGCACAAATTGAAAGGTATACATTCTATACTTGTTAATCACAGAAGGCACTTAGTTTACTATATAAAAAGATTCTTCATTTCCTAATTTTCGATTAGTTTTTCTCCTTGAACCTCAAAGGAATATACTATTTTTACTTATACCACATCAACCTTCAGTGCTTGTACATCACTAGTATGTACACCTTAAGTAGATTTTTTTCACTCACAAAAAAAAAATGCATATATGCATTTGTATCACAAGGCACTTTCGAACAACATACATACCGCAGCAATGGAGGATACATCACAAGGCACAGTTAAAAAACACACATACCGCAGCAATTGAGGGCACATCAGAGTGGCCAGGAGAGCCATGTGAAACATCCATACCAAGAATTATGGTAGGAACCTTGGATACTATAGGAATAGAGCGGGAATTTTCCAAAACTAACATTGAATTCAAACCGCCAAGCTGCAAGTTATGTTAAAAAGTCAAACAAATTAAAACGAACATGCTGAAAAACTAGCAGTCTTAATGACAGCAGTGTCTTACCCTATGTTATCCGGAACACGGATCGTTCCAGAATGTGGAACGAAAACGAAAACGTGGTACGCTACATATTGTAAAACGCGGTACGATAGGAGTAGCATTCTATAGGTTACCTCAACATACATGAGGCCGCCATATTAATCTAGTTAAACCTTGCTTAAACTTTTGTAATTGTTTTGAAATATGAAATTTAATATTTTCAAACTTGAAACTAAAACATCAATATTTTACTTCTCTATACTAGATTTCTCTCCGGAAACAAATTTTAAGAATGCAAAAGTCTCCGATTGCCTTGGTTGGCTAAATTTGGCGATTTGGTACGGAGGTTTACCACATTTCGGAACGTGTGCGTCAATTTGCAGTTCGTTAGGATATTAGTGATTTCGGTAACATAGGTCTTACCTTAGCATTCATCTTAAGTAGAACATTTGAAAGATACTGATCATTTACTCTCATTGGTGCCATGCACTGATTTACAATTCCGAAGTCAGCAAGATTCTTCTTTTTCCATGGACCTTCATAGGTTCATCAAGAAAAAAAAAATCATCAGACATAACTTAATAAAACGAGGTGAAAGTTGAAACAATGTAAACAGACCATATATATCGCAGTTCTTTCTCTCCGGAAGCAGACACAGAAGAAATTGAGGAGCCCCTGGAAGCTTAGACTGTACATTCTCAAACATCTTTTCGACTCTAACCATCGGTGGGGCTCGTCTGTACTGCCCATTCTCCTCAAAAACATCAAATGGAGCATCGATAGGCTTCAAGAACAAAACATAAACTCGTCAGAATACATAAAAACCATAAAGCTGCACTTGATGAAAGTTAGAAGACTTACAATTCCCTTGATATCTCCGCATCTAATCAAGTCTCGCACAAGACTACGTACATCACAGCGAGCTGAAAAGTTCACAACAGCCCAGCGTTCGATCTTTACAGGCTCCGCGAGTTTCTTCAGAAGAAAACAAAACAAGGATAAGGCTCTAAGAGCAAAGTGAGGGAATAAAAACAATGAAATGATAATATTGTTTACAAAATACCAAAAAGGGAAACATATAACCTTATTGATTAGATTCCACCGACCATTTCTTGGAAACATTTCTTCCCCATTTCCAATTTTCAACTGTAATATCAAAAGAGATGAAGTTAGTATAACATAAGACATGACAATATACAAAACGCAGGCAAAGCAGATTCTCTAACAGATAGATGAAGCAAAATCAGTTCTCAAATTGAAATTAGATGAAATACCTTAGGAGCTTGGAGCACACGGCCTTCAATTTGGGTGAAGTTAGAACTGATTGAAACACCACAAGACCGGAGCATGGGTTCAACAGCATAATTGTTAGTTTTAAGAGCCTGTCAAAACAAATGCAAAAATTGAGTACGAAGAAAAGAGAGATGATTGGATGAATAATTATTGTGCAATAAGTGCCATTGATCAAGAGTATATTGCAGTAGCACGTACATCACTTAGTACACTCATTCTTTCCTGGGGCTTTTGTCTCGATTTCTCCACCAGGGAAGCTCTTTGAAAAGTAGTTAGAGCTTTGGTGTAACGTTGCAAAGACACCAAGGAACATAACTTGAAAACAAATGCCAAATTTAGTAAACTTTCACAAAAGAAAAGTATCACAAAAAGCCTCTTTTGCAGACAAAAATACTATCAACATCTTTCACCTCAAGAGGAATGTAAGTTGGGCGCTTTGGTTTCCCAACATTAATGCACGGCAGCTCAGCAGAATAGCGCAACTCTATGTTCCGATTATTTGTAAAATAATCATAAACAGTCACTTCGAGTGCTTGAGGCTCCCCATCATCAGTATTCCCCCTTTGCTTCAGTGAAAACCTACAAAGAGTGATCAAAGTGGATTATTTCTAATTTAGCATATCCATATTTTAAAACTATGTGATGGAAGAAAAAGGATAAAAATAGAAAGCATACGTCTGCTCACTGCAAGGCTTCTCGCTCAATCCCGTTATTCGGTACTCAGCATTGGAGGGGCTTACTTTTATCCTCAAATTCTTTAGTGTACGTTTTGCCTAATAAAAAAGTTACAAAATTATTAACATGTCATTTCCAGATAGGGAAGGGACAGGACACCAAAGAAGATTGCGGGTAATTTCAAAGTAATGTAAGTTTTAAGTACAATCACTACCTTTGCCCAGTCAACCGAAAAAGGATCTTTGACATTCTGGTTTGTAATTAGGAAATCCACCACTGGCCCAGGCTGGATTATCATTGTGGTCGATACATCTAAATTGTAAGGTTGAGAAATGTGATTAAAACTGGTAAAAAAGTATAGATTGAAACAAAAAACTATTTGACATTTTTTAATATAAATGCACTGATACAACTTTTAGCACAGTGAATCTAGTTGTGTATATATTAAATTTGTAACTTGAATACTAGTACAAAGCTAAATTTAAATTTTTAAGCATAAAATATTGCCCAGTATGACACCTCACGTTATTTGTGAAAATATGCTACTTCATCATTGTAGGATGTAATATGCTAAAAAATAGATTTGAACTTAAAAAGTCTTGTACCTGGAAAGGATTCTCTATGTATAGTTACATGATAAAATTCCAAAACTAATATTTATGCAAACTATGAACACTATTCTAGCTTCTAATCCTACCTATGTTCAAAGACAATCCACCCTGTGTAGCACGAAAGCTCGAATGGAACCCTCTACAGCCAAGGACACCGCCACCCACATCAGCAAAGTTCTTTGGGTTGTTGTGGAAGAATGATTGGCGAACAAGGAGGCAACCCCTGCAATATGCCATATGTTATCATTTAGATAAATCAAAGCATGTAAACTTAATAGGGATGGACTGGCATTGCCTTTGCTTTGTGCTCAAAGTAATCTCCTTTCAAAACAAAATGATTTTAACTTTTCACTGCATTTCGCAAATCTAACTATATATATATATATATATATATACACTATATAAAAAGTACCAACTCCAAAAAGTGTTTCATACACTTTTTCCTCCAAATTTGCCCTTCATCTTATTTCTTTGTAAGAAAATTCATCATACCCAAAATTGTAAACTAATTAATTCTAACTTGCATATTTTTTGTTAATAGATAATAATGTATATGTAAAGATTTACATTGATAATTATCACAAAAACAAAACTTAAGCAATTTAAAATAAAAATATCAAAACTTAAGGAATTACAATTTGTAATTGCTTACATACCTACAAAACTCAACAAAAATATTTAAATATCAAATTAATTCTAAATAGTACAAAGGCACCACAAAATTTCTATATGATGCGTACTTAAAATTCCGATAAATGATAATTACAATACTTCTATTTTTATTAAAAATTATTCAACATAATTTCATAGTTTTGCTCTTATGTTAGTATGTAAAAAAATTTTCATGTACGTATGCTAGTAAAAGTTAAAAGCACAGAAGCTTAAGCAATAACAAACTGGCCCCTGGAATATATGTCACTAACTGTTTGGCCGCATGTTGTCTGAGGATAATATCCAGGACTCTCAGTGCTTCCTGAGAGTTCTCTGACTCTTGGCCACGCAGTGCATTTGCAATTGCCTGCATAGGGATTTTGGCAGCAAAGCTGATCTCCACCTTAAAAGATTTCGCTTGGTAAGGTCGACGTTGTCTTTTTCTATCATTCTCATTAGGGCTACCAGGGCTAGCATTACCTTTGCCATTACTCCTGAAATACCAAAACTTGAAAGATAAATCAAAGAACATGAAAGATAGATACTAGAAAATTAAAATCAATTACACTGAACAAATGATTAAGTGAATTAATCTGTAGTCTCTACCTGTTTGATGAGATATCCTCCAGAACAACAGTAAATTCAAGTTTGTTCCGAGGGAGAGCACCAGCTGTAAACAAGCTCTTCTCCCCATCGTAAGCAAAGTTTTTACCACCTAAATCTGTGTCATAAGTCTCTTTCACTCGATCAATAATCTTTCTTCCAACACCCTTGGCATCTACAGGCTTGCCATCTTCATAAAAAATTGAAACCTAATCATGAAGTAAAACAGAAACCACAATAAATAAGCTTCAGCTGCCCATAAAGGAACGGAAAAAAAATGACTATCTATATCTGAATATGAATAATTACGAAGCTACAAAACAATTTCTTAAGAGTGACAAAAGGGACATACACAGTAGTGGAAGAAGTAGCCATCCAAACTGGCAATATTTACTTTAAAGTGGTTAGTTAAAAGCTGAATCTTTTGCCCCTTAGTTCCCAGGCCTGGTCTGGCCATGGGCACTCGCGAGACCTTCTTCTTGACTGGTTCAGGTGGAGGAGCATCCTCCGTTTCTACGCGCAACAGAACAGTGTTGGGAGGGACAGGTGGCGGAGGAGGCAAAGTATCAGCGCCGCCATTTCCATTTGGTTCTGATGAATCCATTACCAGCACCTGTAATGAAACTGCCTGATCTGCAATGCATTTCAGCTTGTTAGTAAGCATAAAAAAGAAACTAACTAAAAGAATGATATATCACATTGTGGGTAAATATATCGAAGCTTTAAGTAGTCGCACTGAAAATTTAAAGCCAGGGCAAGAAAACCACCAGGAGGACATGTCAAATATAGACTCAATGATGAATTGCAATTAAAGAGAATAGTTCAACTAAATAAATAACCGTGGGTAAGAAAAAATAATTACACCTAAAGCTCTTGATGAGTGGTGAGTCATTCTTACCTAGCTCAAAAAAAGGGCAACTACAAGATTTCATGAAATTAGCATTCATTAAGTCCTATGAAAAACAAATAAATTCACAAGTGCAGCAACATTCAACTAAAACGCACCATTGAGGAAGTAAAAAAAGCAGAACGAATTTGTCAAGCAGCCAAAAAGGTAACATATATTAAATATGTTAAAATAAAAAATGGCCAATAAATTCTAGCACTGGGCTTTTAAACAAAACCCAACAAACACATAACAGTTACTAGCAAAAAGGGCTTACTGTAACAGCTTCCCGGAAAATTATTACATCACAAACCCGCAACTCATATTGAGCCAACACATTGTAAATGTTTAATGGAAACATCGCTACTTCAAAAACGAGCAGTGCAAACCCATCATGTTTGTGCACTGGGCCTATATATATGTATACAAAATGTTAGGCATGCCTCTGAAAATACATAACCACTGAACATTTAATTAAGAAATAATTTCTATTAGTATGTTCAGATACTTCTCGCTTAGTTTTCAACCCTTAAACCTCAAATAAGTTACTTTTATCAGTTCTTTTTTCACCCAAAACCAGTTGCAATACCAATGTCATCTTTTATGGCCTCTAGTTTTGTATTTGCACCAACAAAGCCCTCAAAACTCGGAACCATTAGAGACTAGCTACACATTAACTAAAATAAGCGCTGTACATGCTACAGTAAACAAGGCACACAATATCACCAACGCTTACTTTACCAGACACCCAATTATGGAAACACTATTCAAGAGATGAAAAACAAATAAATAAAAAAAAGACAAAAATGAATATTTATCCTGGAAGTTCAAAAAAATATGTTGATTTAACAAATAGAGTTCAAAAACATATTAATATGCAAAAATGAGGCAAATGAAAAACAAAGTCAAAAGGCCATACTTAGATTATAGAAACTTCAGCTTTGACTGAAACAAAAAAGTAATTCAAAATATAGTGGGAAATAATAGTAAAAAATAAATAAATAATAGTTTCTTTTATCATGCATGTCAAAGACTAGTCAACAAAAAAAAAAGAGAGAGTAAGTATGAAAAACTTAAAAACAAAAAGGTCAAACGAACATACAAAAAATAAAAAATGAAAATAACAAAATAAGCAATAAACAAGTGAAAAAGAGCATAATTTTTTTATGGAGCATAATTTACTAGCACAACCCCTAACTAATAATTTACAGAGCATAATTTTTCTTTTTTACGCATGTCAAGGAAAGACCAACCAATATATAATATATATATATATAATAAATAAATAAGTATAGGGTATGTGAAAAGGACTTAAAAAAAGTCAAACGACGATAAACCAATCAACAATTGACAAAAAAGTCAAAGAACCATTACAAGCTAAACCCTAAAAATAATAGCAAGATAAAAGCACTTGAGCAGCAGAAATGAACAGCATTGAGCTACAAAATCAGAAAATCACTACAAAAAGTGACTAATCGCACTCATTATGTAGCCAATTAAGCTCCTGGTACGAAAAAATCAAGCTTCTTAAAGCGATAAACTAACAAGCGAGAAAAAAAAAAAGCAAACAAGTGGAAAAATAACTAATATAAGCCTTAAAAGCTCAAACCCTAAAAAATTGCAGGAAAAAAATACATGCTATCATATAAGAGAAAATAAACTAACATTGCTCTACGAAAATGAGGAAATCACTTCAAAGAGTGAGTAGTCGCACTCATTACGTATCTAATTAAGCTCACATCACAAAAAAAAAAATCGAGCTTTTTACAGAGAGATACTTACGGAGAACGACGGAGACGAGAGCCAAACCCTAGTAAACAATCGAGGGAGAGAGAGAGAGAGAGAGAATTGGGAGACTTGCGAGGAGTGTGGGAGAGGTGGAGGGTGGTGTTTAAAGAGGTTGGGGGAGTGGTGGATTACGATTTTGCCCTTTCCTTTTGGGATTCAGTATATTTATTTGTTAGTATTAGTATTTGTGATGAAGTAAGGGTGGAATCAGTCCCCCAAAGTTTGAAGACAAATTTTGTTGGTCCTCGTGTTTGGAATGTTAACAGTAATTTCCCGGATGCACGTCAAAAAGACAGATTACAAGCAAATTTATATTGAGGAACCGCGGCCAAACGGAAACAAACAGCAAAATGCAAATTGAGACTATTAATTGAGAAATTCTTAACTTCAAAAAAAATAAAACGATGCCTAATGATACCAAGAGATATTAACTATATTTTATTCATCTACCCTCCAATAGTCTACTCAAAAAAGTAGCTTTCACAAATGGAGTTCCATCGCCAATCTCTCAATAGCTTGATCCGTAAAACTCAAAAAATGCAAGTTCTTTTTTATATTGAAAATCCTGAAGTTTCAAAGTAGGAATTGTTATCACCATAAATTATGAAGACAATTTTAATTGTAAAAAAATCTTAATTAGTCACTTGATATGAATTTTAATATCTAATAAAATGACTTCGAGTCTATGATGATGATTAGTTGTGTTACATATCCAAAATATGGACTGTTATTGTTTTAATTAAAACTATGGGGACAAAATGGAATTGTAATGAAACTATGAGATCCCTTATGGAACTAATCTTAACGATTAATGACTAGCTAGAACAACACCCTCCAGTTTGGGATTATGTTAGGGAAAATCCCTACTTGTTGATAAATTGCAGATTTGAACAATTCAAGAGTAAACGTCAAGTATTCACACCTAAATCGTTAGTTATTTTTAAAAGATTACTTCTAGTTGTATGAATTTACAAATTTTTGGGAAAAAAATGTTCGACATTTTGAAGAAGCAATTAAAACAATTAATATTAATATTTTAACAAAAGGTGGTTGATTCCATAAGACGTAATCATCTAGATCATTTGCGGTACATTATTGCCCAAACCCAGTATTTCTAAGCAATTTTTATTATTACACTGTTTCTAGACTTGGGCAAATGAGCAATTCATTACGTTTTTATGAACATTTATGCAAAAATGCTAGAGATTTTTGTGGAGATCTATCATTAGACAATCAATTCGTGGGAGAAATATATTTTGAATTATATATATTAAGTTCGCCAACTCCGGTTTTAAGGGCATATGTTTGAAACTTTAAATCAAACCAATAGTGTCTGATTGAAAGTATTTGAATTATAAGGGCATTATATGATATAATTCAAATTTCAGGGAGCAGGAGATTGTGAGGGGTTGAGCATCCGTGGAGTGTTTGGTGCTCAGAGTAGTTAGTGGATTTTAAATTACTATTAAGTCCTTTCTATTTCCCACTAATTATGTTAGTAATCAAGTAATTATAAAAGTTTTGCGACTTAATTTGAAGTTTATATCCTGGTGTCCTGCCAGTGGAGAGGAGAGACAGGAAAAACGAAAGGTTGGGATTTGGATTTGATCTCAAAAACAAATTATGCTATTTTTTTTATACGAAATTATTATATTTTAAGGGCAAAAATATTATAAAATAAGGACAATTTACTATGATTGATTTTAGTTAAAAATATAGGTAATCTTTAATTTGCAGTAATTTATCATTAAAACACAACAATTCTGGTATATTATAAGGGAAAAAAAAATTGTATAAAGAGGACTTTGATGGATTTTCATAGTCCATAAAATACCGGATGAATAAAAGCATTGTGTGATGCTGATGGGTGGAATACGTTTGATTATATTATTTTTTTATTTTGAAATTTAGAACAAAAAGATGGCTAAGAATGTAAAATCTATACGTAAGTAACATTAGACATGTAAAAAATACCAATACTTTTTATGAAGTTATATTCTAATTCAAAAATGAAATAATTATTGAAGTACACAATACGTGGTTCCAAATGACAATTATTGGAACTTCTACTAGCTAGGGATGGATCTAGTGTCCTAAAAGGGTTGCGACTTTAGTATAGTCATTTAGCAACATTTAATTAGATTATGTCATTTCTGTTTGTGTTTTATTTATTTATTTTGGAAAAACTAATAATATTTGTGGTGATTTTGGAGTTTTGGTTTTATTTTGTGGTCCTACTGTTTTGGTGGTGAAGAGAGGCAAGGTTTGGTAGAAGTGGGTGGATACATTATTTTAATTGGAAAGAATGACTTTTAAGCACTTAAATTTTATTTATTTTTCATTTGGTGAACATTTGTATGTGAGTTGGTGAGATCTTGATGGGTTAAAGGGGCAAATACTTTCAATTTTAAAACCGAGTAAAATTTAATGGAAAAGGATTTTATAATACTTCATTTTTTATCTTAAGTCACGTAAATAGAATCTGATATATGAAATTACAAAATTGCAATTTCCAAAAATATATATATATATAATTGCACTTATAAATTTTTAATGTTATATTTTGTTTATGTGTTTCAAAATTTGTCTTGTACCATTAATATAAAAATTTCAGGTACTTGAAAATTTCCTTTTCGGGTTTGGAATTTTATTGTAGAATTTCGAAATTCCCAAATTTTTCGAAATATATAAAATATTTTAATTTTATATAATATTTATTTAACCATATAACAAAACAACTTTATTTTGGTTGGCTCTCATACTAAAACTACGTCATTTTGGTTGATCTTTAAGAATTTTTTCAATTTAGGATCGGGAATACATCTAATTTGGTTTCAGTTCGGTTTGGTTTCTCGCTAAATTCAGTTTGGGATTGATTTATTTTTTTTCGGGTTCAGAAAATTCAATTTTTCAATTTCAGTTAGGAATGCCGATGAACACCCCTATATACCTTTACACCAAAATTGAACTGTTAAGAGTTCTTTAACATTTTAATTTTGGTGTAATAATTGAAGATAAATTTTGATTTATGAAAATATATTTCAATATTACACTATACTTGAAGTAATTTTGTAATTGTGTATTCTAGATTTTGTTTTGTGCCTCAAAATTTACGTCTTCCTCTTACGCCATTGAAGGGTCTTATAATCATCCATCCCATGACATAATTTTTCTAGGTTGGTTAGATATAAAAAATACTTTTTTGTCCATAAATAATTTTCCTGGTTTAACGGGCAAAAATTTTTAGCGAATTAAAAAATTAAGCTTTTCAAATTTGAAATAAAATTCAAATTACCAATATACCCTTACAACCCATTGTCTTATTCACCAATCTAATAAATATGTGGAGGCAATATTAATAATGTTTTTAATTTAATAATAATTACATGTCCCATGATAGAAATTATGATAAGTATGTAAATGTGCACGTATATACGTAGGGATTCAATTGTGCAAAAATGTTAATTTTTTGCTACACACTACCATAATGTCGTAATGCAAGGATCAAACTACCAAAATGTAATTTTTTTGCTACACATTACCAAAATGTAAATTTTTTGCTACACACTACCATAATGACGTAATGCAAGGATCAAACTACCAAAATGTAATTTTTTTGCTACACATTACCAAAATGTAAATTTTTTGCTACACACTACCATAATGTAAATTTTTTAAGCCCAAATTTGAGTTGGATAATCCGTTTGATTCAGTTTCACTATGCCTTTTTGGATAGCTGAAATCCGTTCATGTTGATTTCTGATAAATCGGCGACTATTGTTAGCATAACAGGGGCAAGAGATCTTTGCTTGGTTATACAAATGTTTTATACTTTATCTGAGCACGAATGAGGACATTAAATAATGAGATATTTCCCATAAGTTGTTGAAAAATGATATAAAATAATGAATAACTTTATATGTTATTTTTGTGTTAAATTTTATATGGGCAGTTTTAGAAATGAGTCATGCTCACATGTGAAGGAAAGTTGTTAGGGTCTGACCTACACGTGAGGATGAGTATTGCAAAACAGTATAAAAGGATGAAAAATTATCATAATGCTAACAAGCTTAAACTTTTAATGCAGTGGTCATAATGCTAACAAGCTTAAACTTTTAATACAGCGGTAACTTTACATACGCAGCATTGATTTTCATACTCTAATAGATTCGATACCATATATATTTGCATATATATAGGTATAGAACGTGCACCTTGTTAAAATAATTATGTCCTCGCTAAATAAGAGGAAGTAATACAAATAAATTAATATA
>MKEJ01100934.1:0-25752 GCA_001753735.1 Embelia ribes | reverse complement strand
TAGAAATAGTAAGATTCTAGGCCTAGGTCCAACTATGCTGCCCTGCCAATATGGTATCGAAACAAAATTTCCTTTGCTGTTCACAAAATTCATGAGAGATCAGAACAATTGTAGATAATCTCATATCTTGACGGTACGTGAAATGAAATTTTTTGGGTACCATTTTAGACCCCAACAGGGCTATTCTCGATATGAGATCCGACAAAAAACTCAGTATTTTGGCTTCTGCTCTAATTGATGCCAGATGTTATTCCCTTTTTAGCCTTGACAACATATATTCCAAAAATGGTACCGTGTCCTGGAATTAATTCAATTAGCAACTTCATACCCATGTCTCTATGAATGAAATTTATTATGCACGAAAACAGAATTACAACAAAAATTTGTAATATACATACTATGATAGTCACATAACCATATTCCAAATGTTTTCCGCATATATTTCATTTCCGAGCAATAAAGATCTTTATTTTACATAGATATATATATACAAGCATCGCATGTGCTTAGAGCTCTTCATATCTTGCTCGGATTTGATAGACGCCAAAACTTTTTTCTAAAGCAAAGATTACAATAAGTCTACAGCTTTGGTATATAAAAGCTAATAAATATGTTGGAAGTTCAGTATCCACAAGGATACTTCACTGCCTCCCAAATATTCTCATCCTCAAAATCACCAGCAAAAATTCCCGGATCTGCAATCGCCTGAAAATCCATAGTTGCAGTCGCCTCCTCCCAGATGGATGAGTCATCAAACTCGGGCAAGTTGGCATTTAAATTCTCCGAATAATCATTAATACTCATCTCCTCAATTCTCTTGTACGCGGGAGCTGAATAATTATCAGAGAGCACGGGTTTAGTATTAGCACCAAAAGGATTCTGAGATGAACCCTCATTTCCTGGTTTCTCATAAAACGGAACCTTTCTTTCTACAGCTACCCTCTCGGGGTACCTAATAGGGAAACTCCCGGAAGAGGGAGGGAACCGAGTACAAGCCGCCAGCTCGGGCAGATTGAGCTTAGCCTCAGAGCCATAGAGCTTACGAGCGGCAGCATCATAAGCCATAGCTGCCTCATACGAGGTGTCAAAGGTCCCAAGCCAGAGACGGGCCCCACGGTTTGGTTCGCGTATCTCAGACACCCATTTACCCCAAGACCTTTGCCTCACGCCTTTGTAAGTGCATGAAGCATTCTCCGGCCCTCCTTTCCCTCTCATGCAACCTTTCCTCGAGGTCGCCTGTCCGGGTGTTTTCCCATTTGGCATTCCCTCTCCCAATTCCATCATAGAATTCAACATTTTTTTGGGAGCTCAAGTCTTTTTACGATGGATAAACTCAAAAAACGAGGTGACAATGAGCCCAAACCAAATTTGGGTACATTTATATGCAGAAATAGGGTAAAAGGATTGATGGAGGTGGCATTGCACTCCAAATACGTGTCCATCTTGATGAAACTTGGCAAGACCAGCTTGTATGCAGTGAAGTTCGCAATGTTTTCTTTTTAACACTTGGCCTGGGCATTTCTTATACCATAGGATTCAAGTGGCAAACCGAATTCACCAATATCCTAACAAACTGCGAATTAGTACGGACATAAATGTGGAACACCTCAATGACAAATCGCCAAATTTAGCAAACCAAGGTAATCCGAAATAATTGCACTCTAAAAATTTGCTTCCGGAGAGAAATTTGTTATACAAGTAAAATATTTCAAAACAATTACAGAAGTTTAAGCTAGGTTAAACTAGAAGTTGACTTTTACGTAACTTAATATGGTGGCCTTATATATGTTAAGGTAACCAATAGAAGGCTACTCCTTCCGTACCTCGTTTTACAATATGTAGCGTACCACGTTCCTGTTTTCGTTCCACATTCTAGAACGATCCACATTCTCGACAGACCATCATTTTGCATGATCTTTAAACGTGGGAGCTTCTTGACCAAGTAGTTAAGGGCGTAAAAGTTAAAAGAGTCCATATAAAATTGTATCTGTGGTTGTTCTACAACAGAACAAAATTGTGTGTGCATGAGCTCCCTTGTTTTCAGTGATAAGTCCATGGAATCAAGTACTAATTTGGTGTATACAAAAGAAATTACACAAATAAACCATCAGAAATGAAGTGGCGCGTTTATGTCGTGTTGTGATGAAATTTAAGAAAGAACGCCAACCAAATCAGTAATTTTCCCAGTTGACTTGAGCCTCAAAAGTAGGTCTTCATTAAATCCTAGATTATTCCCTATTTCACTTACTAATAACAAATACATATTGCTTACTGTTTTACCGTACTTTGATTGATTAGGAATAATATCAGCAAGAATAAGGAGTCTCTATTGTCATGGTTATTCCTAAAATTAGAAAAACAACCTTTTGCAGATCTCTTAAACTGAGTGTACTTCACAAAAACTGTTTGCGGTAACCAACCCAGCAAATACGTTTTCTGCAGTGATTGAATTATTAGAACCGGAAAAAAGTTTTCAGATTTAGACTAAATTCAGCCTCGTGTGTTGTTTCACCACTTGCTACTTATTTACCAAATTTCCAAGGTGTGGCTTAACTTTAACCATAAGCTGCACAACAAATGAGACGTCACAAATTTTCCGACCTTAACCTGCCTGTCGCAAATGCCTACACAAAAGAAAAATTTATTAATTCACTTCTTATTACCCAGTGAGTATTGGTAAAAAAAAAAAATTGGTTTGCAACCTGAAACAATGAAAAGTTGAAAGCGAACACTGGTTTGGCAACATGAATAATAAACCTAGAGTTAATTCTATTACCAAGCGGGCAAATTTAACAAAAGAGATACAAGCAACCAAAACTGAACCAGCCGTAAGGTTGAATAAGATGACAAGATAGCAAGAAGCTAAAAGTAGCGGGTCAAGAAACCTGCAGGTCATATTCCACCAGCTCCATCCTCGCACCAAACCCTGCAGTATTTAGCACGACCAATTTGTTTGATTTCAACTATAAGCAATGCCATAATCTACCTACCCAAAAAGTAAAAAAAACCATTTGTTTTAGGAAATTAATTGATGTTAAGCCCCCATTAACTCGAGAATTTTTCTTCCTTAAATAAGGGAAGCACTGTCATGATACTTGGAGTATGTTTGGTTTTGATCTCTGAATTTCTTTCTCCGTGTTTGTTATTGTTTTTACTTATTTTGGGACTGAAGATAAACTTTTTGTAATAAGAATTTATGGAACCAGTGAATGGACTTTCAGTCCGTCTCTGACTATATCGAAAATCAACCTGCCAAATGCATTTACAGATGTTTTTTGTTTTTGGAACCTGAAAACACCTTTGAGAATTAATACCAAAAGCAACCTTATGTTTCAGGACTGCATTTGGGAAAAGCTGAACTTTTTTGTTACCTGGAGTAAAAATGTATTGCAATACCAAAAGCGAATCACCAATCACGTTCGAAGGAAAACCACTTCATTTTCAATTAATTAACAAAATTTCCAGTTTTTCTAATCCTCGTCCATATTTAACCTTTCTGAGAATTCATTTTAAGAAGAATCAGAACTCATTTGCGACTTATTAGCTACCATGTATAAGGTAACGTAAAATGTCCAAACTCCAGAATCCTGTGCGTTTAATGCACAAAAGGGGGGTAAGATGTTTAAAAGGTGGAGATGCATTGTATGTTATACGACTATGTAAAGTAAGCTTAGCCTATCAACTAAAAAGTTATAACCTTCCAAAGCCCACTTCGGTTTAATTTTAATCACAGCACAATCACATTACCTCAGGAGAAGATTATGTTAAGTGTGTCGTCCAGAGAACTTTTTCGCCATTAACAGCTTAACTGGTCATGGAAAAAAAATGTGAAAACCAACCATAAGACTAAATATTCAAAAATCATCCACAAAAAAACACAAGAAGCTAGCCCCCCTCCTCTCTCCATCGGGTTGACCCTTCTCCTTCCTGTTGCCACAACTGACGCAACGCTTTAACGCCTAAAATTATGAAAAAGAGGTCACTTATCCTACATATTGAGGTTTTGGGTAAATTGTAAGTGGCTCACATTAGCAACAAGTAACAGTATACTGCCTATAAATTAGGTTTCAGCATACTGAATTTGGTTCACTTTTTTTTCAGCTTTTAGTTTCTAAAACCCAAAAATTTGTTTGGTGTCATATTGACTTCTAGTTTTTCATAGCTAAGTTTTGTGTAAAGGCTATCTTTTGGAAACTCTATTTTTTCAAGTTGTTCAACTTTCTATAGAATGAAAAGATATCTCTCTCTCCAAACCCCTTCTCTCCTTGTCATCGTGACACTCATGAGTCAATCCATTTCCTCTCCAATCCCTCGCTCTATTTCTTTCTTAACTTCTCATGCTCTATTTTGTTTTCATATTGGATCATTGATCACAAATAATAGTCCTTACCGATACACGAGAGATTGGGTAATTTACTCAATTTACAGTGAAGTTTACTTCCACTGTCGGTGTAGAGTTTTATTTGCACCAATGGACTTGGATGGCTAACATGTGTCCTCATATGCATTTGGAACCAAACGTAAAAGTGATCAAAGTAATTGTAAACACTCAATTTGTAACTCGTGATGGTACCCGGAAAACTTTTAGGGTACCATAGCAAACCCGAGCAGGGCTAGACTAATTTTAAGACCCCACAAGAAAACTCAGCATTCTGAGTCCTGCTCTAATTGACACCAGATAATATTCCATCTGTAGCTTTAACATTCTATATGCCAAAAGTGGTACAATTCCCTGAACATATTAATTCTACTTGCTAAATGTAAATCCATGTTTCTATAAACGAAGGTTACTATACAAATATAAACTCATGGACTAGCTACAAAATACGTGGGAAGATTCAGTATCTCCAAGGATATTTCACAGCCTTCAATCCATCTCATCCTCAAAAGAATCTTCAATGAATTTCGCTCTAGGAACTAGCAAGACTAGTCAATTGATATGCATATCATTATCTAAGACATGCCTAGCTAACATATATCAACTCGATTAAGGTTGATGTTATTAGACAGATAAATTGATATATATTTAAGTGGCAACATACACTACAAAGTAGAAATAGTAAGATTCTAGGCCTGGGTCCAACTATGCTGCCCTGCCGATAAGGTGCCCAAATAAAATTTCCTTTTCTGTTCATTAAATACATGAGAGATCAGAACAATTGTAGATAATCTCAGATCTTGATGGTACCTGAACCACAGCAGTGCTATTCTCAATATGAGACCCTACGTAAAGACTCGGTATTTTGGTTTCTGTTCTAATCGATACCAGTTATCATTCTTTTTTGCGCCATCATACATGCCAAACATGGTACCATTCACTTAAAATTAATTCAATCCCATGTTTCTATGAATGAAAGTTACTATACAAGAAAACAGAACTACTGCAGGAAACAGTTCTGTATACACTATGAGAATCACATGACCATATTCCAAAATATTTCTGCATGCAATTCATTTCTGAGCAATATAGATCTTTATTTTACATAGATATATACACAAGGAAAGCTTGTGCTTAGAACTTTCCATATATTGCTCGTTTTTGAGAGAGACGCCAGAACCTTCTCCTAAAGCCAAACCACTATAAGTTTACAGCTTTAGCATAAAAGCTAATAAATATGTGTGGAAGCTTCAGTATCCACAAGGATACTTCACTGCCTCCCAAATGTTCTCATCCTCGATATCACCAGCAAAAATTCCTGGATCGGCCGTTGCTTGAAAATCCATAGCTGCAATCGCCTCCTCCCAGATGGATGAGTCATCAAACTCCGGCAAGTTTGCCTTCAAATTCTCTGAATAACCGTAAATACTCATGTCCTCAATTTTCTTGTATGTGGGAGCAGAAAAATTATGAGAGAGCACAGGCTGAGTATTAATCCCAAATAAAGGATTTTGGGACGAACCCTCATTTCCTGGGTTCTCGTAAAACAGACTTTTTCTTGCTATATTTGCCCTCTCAGGGTACCTTATAGGGAAACTCCCGGAAGAGGGAGGGAACCGAGTACAAGCCGCCAGCACGGGCAGATTTAGCTTAGCCTCGGAGCCATAGAGCTTACGAGCAGCAACATCGTAAGCCATGGCTGCTTCATACGAGGTGTCAAAGGTCCCCAGCCAGAGACGGGGCCCATTGTTCGGTTCGCGTATCTCAGACACCCATTTGCCCCAAGACCTCTGCCTCACGCCTTTGTAAGTGCATGAAGCATTCTCTGGCCCTCCTTTCCCCCTCATGCAACCCTTCCTTGAGGTTGCCTGTTCGGGTTTCTTTCCGTTTGGCTTTCCCTCACCAAAATTTATCTTAGAATTGAACATATTTTTGGGAGCCAAGTCTTTTTACAATTGATAAACTCAAAGGATGAAGTGGCAATGAGCCTAAACCTAATTTGGGTACATTTATATAGAGAAATCGGGTGAAAGGATTAATGGAGGTAGCAATACAGCCCAAATACGTGTCCATCTTGCTGAAACTTGGCAAGACCAGCTTGTTTACAGTGTTTTCTTTTTCACACTTGGCCTGGGGGTTTCTTATACCCTAGGGTTCTAGGCCAACAGGAAAAGAGCAAAAAAATTGATTTGGACAGAGAGAGAGCGAGAGAGAGAGAGAATAGTTACGCGCACAAACTTCTCAGTTACAACAAGGTAAATGTAAAATCAGGATAAGTATGCATGAGGATCAAAAACTCGGTGGGCCATCATTTGCATGAGCTTTATACGTGGGAGCTTCTTGACCAAGTGGTCATAGGCGTAAAATTTTACAAGTCCGTATACAACTGTCTCTGTGGGGCTTCTACAAAAGAACAAAACTGTGTGCGTATGAACTCCCGTGTTTTCGGTAATAAGTTCATGGAATCAAGTTCTAACTTGGCGTATATAAATGGGATTTACACAAATGAAGTAGGGCGTTGATATCGTGTTGTGATGAAATTTAAGAACGCCAACCAAATCAGTAATTGTCCTAGTTGACTTGAGCCTCAAAAGTAGGCCTTCATTATATCCTAAATTACTCCTCCATTGCACTTACTGATAACAAATAAATATTACTAACTATTTTATCATAATCTGATTGACTTAGGATATAGTATCAGCAAGATTAAGGAGTCTGTGAGGTCTGTTCTCATTGGTTTTGGGACGAAAACCAATTAAACTATGGGAAACTCCTTTGTTTTCGTGTTTATTTCTAATTTTAGGGAACTGGAAAACAACCTTTTGCAGAACTCTTAAACTGAGTGTCCTTCAAGAAAAATCTCCAATACTGTTTGTGGTAACCAATGCCCCAAATGCGTTTTCTGCAGTGATTGAATTTTAAGAACCAGAAAAAAGTGTTTGATTTGTAGGCCCAAGTACGGACTAGCGTCTTTTACCACATACAACCCTAGTTCAAACCTGCCCTTCCAAATGCTAATATAAAAGAACAATTTATTAATTCGCTTCTTATTACCCAGTGACTATCGGTACAAAATCAGTTTGCAACGTGAAACAATGAAAACTTGAACCGCAAACGTGGGTGTGGTAACATGAATAAACATGTGTTTAAATAAGATACAAGCATAAACAATCAAAATTGTACCAGTCACTAGGATGAACAAGATGACAATTTTTAGCATGACACTTTGCTTGATTTAACTATAAGCAATGCCATAATCTATTTGCACAAAAAAAAAAAAAAAGTTTCAGGAAAATTAATTGATGTTAAGAACCATTGTTAACTCGCGATTTTTCTTCCTTTAATAAGGGAAGCACTTCGTATTACTTGGATTATGTTCGGTTTTTGATCTCTGAATTTTCTATTTCCATTCTTATTCTTGTTTTAACTGTGACTGAAGATTATGGAACTTCAGAAACTCTTTTGTGAAAATTTTTTTTGGAACCAGTGAAAAAATAAATTTCAGGTTGTCTGTAACTATGGAAAATCAACATGTCAAATGGTTTACAGCAGTTTTTTTTTTTTTTTTAAGAACCTGGAAGCACCTTGGAGAACTAAAACCGAAAACAACCTCATGTTTCAGGAATGCATTTGGGAAAAACCAAGCTTTGTTTTCTTTAGAGCCAAAAATGTATTGCAAAACCAAAACCCAAGCACCAGTAATGTAAAGCAAAATCACATCGTTCTCAACAGACTGACAAAATTTCTAGTTTTTTAATCCTCATGGACATTCAACCCTTCTGAGAAATAGTTTCAAGAAGAATCAGAACTCGTTCACGACTTATTAGTTACCATGTATAAGGTAACAAAAAATATTCGAACTCTAGAACCATCAACCGAGCATTTAAATGTAGAGTGGGGGAAGAGCATTACTATGTTTTATGGCTATGCCAGGTATGCTTAGCCTATCTACCAAAGCTCACTTCAGTTTAAGCCTAAGCATGTTCACTATCGCATTGCCTCAGGACAAAATTACGTTAAATGTGTCGTCCACAGAACTTTTTTGCCATTAACTAGATAGCTGGTAAGAAAAGAAATATGTGAAAACCAGCCTACAAGACTATTTATGCACAACCCAGCCATAGAAAAGCACGTCAGGGTAGCCTCCTCCCTCTCTTCACCGGGTTCACCTCTCTCCTTCTCGTTGTCAATATTGTGTGCCACTTAAGAGTGTTCCTGATAGTTTACACCCCTCGCTACCACTGCTTTTTAATACTTGAGCATTTTTACCTTCCCTGAGACAGTAAGATGAACTCCGTTCGTGTATGTTTTCCACTGTTTTCCCTTCGTTGTCACTCATATTAATTTCGTTACTACGTTGACGCTCTATACTGACAAATTGTCTATAATTTTAGAAGTCCAAGTTGTGGATCATAGTTTTTGCCAATGAAGTGTGCCTCTTAAACTTTTAGTTTCACTTGAAAATGATAGATATCCCAACCCATCTCTCCCCCCAAGTATAACTCGCACATCGGCCACTTCAATTGACTTACAATTTCACCTAAATATCACAACATTGAAACATATGATTTTTTAAGCTAGGGCCATATATATTAACATTTATGTATGGGCCAGTTTTCGCTCATTACCTACCAACCCTTTTAAGTTCAACTCTTAGCCCGAGCTTATGAAATGGTTGTTCAGCATCACGGTTCTCAAAAAAGTCTACATAGTAATGTCTAATGCTACAAGTTATTCTTATATCTCATTTCAAAGATCAATCCCTTGTAAAGAAACTTATAATGTATGTTTCAAGATACAGACCTTAACATGCAACCATACTTAAAGATACCTAACTGACAGGCTTGGAACTTGAATCTGCACTTTTCGTACTCTAATATAATGTCGAAAGTTATTTTAGAACTAATCACAAATTTGCACACAATATAAATGTACGTAATTTAGTCTCACATATCAAAGTTCACTCCTGTGTAAAAAGATTCTTTTTACCCCCTTAACATGTAAGTTGCATGCAGTGGTCAATTATGAGTGATGAGTACCAGAAAGTGTTGAAACTTGAAAGAGCCGTCTATGAACCCAATCTGATAAACGAAAGTACAATATCGATTTATCATAACATAAGCAAGCAAAAGAATAGAAAACAGAGAACAAAAGCGATATAGCGTAAGCAAAAGATGACTTACTCGAGCGAACAAAAACTAGAGAGTTTGGAAAAAGGTTGGGATGAGATCACTTCAAAGTATAAACTGTAAATAATATTGAAAGGTGCCATCGGTAAAATTCATGGTAAAAACTACGAAGAGCAATCGATAGATTGAAAGCGCATTTGCTAAGACCTTTCCAACTACGATTTTTTCAATTTTAAAACAGTTTGTCATACAATTTTTGGCCTATTTACAGAAATATATGGCAACAAACATTACTAGGTACAAGAGTAAGGTATCGAGCCATCGAGCCTTGATCTAATCCTGTGCCTTGCTGGCATGGTACCCGAACAATATTTCCTTTCATGTTCAAAAAAATCATAGAAGTGATCAAAGTAATCGGAACACTCTCAATTTGTAACTCGTAACGGTACCCGAAAAAAAATTCGGTTCAGAGTTATTCTAACACCCAACAAGAAGACTCTGCATTCCGATTTCTACTCTAATCTATACCGGATATTATTCCATCTGTAGACTTGACAACATTCTATATGCGAAATAATATCATTTCATGAACAAATTAATTCTATATGAAACCGCATACCCATGTTTCTATGAATGGAAGTTGCCATACAAGAATTTCTGCAGGAAATTCTAATATTCATATACAACATGATCACATAAACAATTACAAAATTTCTGTTCATATACGTCGATATTTATATAAAAACTATACAAGCAATGCACGTGCTTAGTACCGTTCATATATTGCTCAGATTTGGCAGACACGCCAGAAACCTTGTTCTACATCCAAAAATCAGCAACATCTACGGGCAGGTTTTATTTACTTATATAGACGTTCATAACTAGACTTCAGTAGCTATATATATTCGTATGCTCATAGAGTGGCAATTCAATATGCGAGGAAGAAAATATCTCCAAAATTACTTCTATGCCTCCCAATATTTCCCATCCTCGAAAGAATCTTCAATAAATTTCATGATAGGAACTAGCAAGAGCAATCTATCGAAATAAATGGCATTATCAAAGACATGTCTAGATAACATTTATCAACTCCATTACAGTTGACGCTATTAAACAGAGAAATTAATAGATGTTTATATGGTTACTTATCACTACAAGGTAAAAATAGTAAGATTCTAGGCCTGGATCCAACTATGCTGCCTTGCCATTATGGTATCCAAACAAATTTTCATTTTCCGTTGAGAAACTTCCTTAGGCTCCGTTCAGTGCAAAAATTTCTCATGGGAAAATGTGATAGAAAGGAAAATCTCTTCACAAAAAATCATGGATTCAACTTTTCCATCATATTTTCCTTCCAGAAATCGTTGCGCCAAACGCACCATTAGTGAACAGAATAATGTAAATAATCTCAGGTCGTGATGGTAACCACAATTCATTTGGTGCCAGCACCCCAGCAGCACTATTCTTAACTTGGAACCAACAAAAAGACTCAGTATCCAGTTTTCCGCTCTAATTGGTACCAAATTTAATGCAATTTTTAGCCGAGACAACAACAAATATGGTAAAAATGATACATTTTTTGTACAAATTAATTCAATTAGCAACTGCATGCTCCTGTTTCTATGAACTATATAAGAAAACAAAAAATTTCTGCAGGAAACTGTACTATTTATACCATGAGAATCACAACACCAAATTCCAAAGGTTCAACATTTCTGAGCAGTACAGAACTTTGTTTCGACAGATATATATACCAGCAAAGCAAGTGCTTAGAACTCTTCATATATTGCTCCGATATGACCGACACTACTGAACCTTATTCTCGAGCCAAGCTACTGTAAGTCTGCAGCTTTAGTAGTAACATCTCTCTCTTTACATGCATGTCGTATTTACATGTATAGACTCTCGTAACTATAGTTACTATACCTCAACTGCTATGTATGGTATATATTCATATGAAAGCTAGTAAATGTGTGAAATCTTCAGCATCCCCAATCATACTTCACTGCCTCCCAAATTGTATCATACTCGAAATCACCAGCAAAAATTCCCGGATCCGTCATAGCCTGAAAATCTATAGTTGCAGACGCCTCCTTCCAAATGGACGAGTCATCAAACTCCAGCAAATTAGCATTCAAATTTTCCAAAAGATCATAAATGTTCACGTCCCCAACTTTCTCGTGCACTGGAGCAAAATTATTACTGCAAAACACAGCGCCGTTGTTATTCCCAAATATAGGATTTTGGGACGAACCTTCATTTCCAGGGTTCTGATAAACTGGAACTTCTCTTTCGACCTTTACCCTCTTCGGGAACCTAATAGGGAAACTCCCAGAAGAGGGAGGGAACCAAGCACAAGCCGCCAGCTCGGGCAGATTGAGCTTAGCGTTAGAGCCATAGATCTTACAAGCGGCAGCATCATACACCATGGCAGCCTCGTACGAGGTGTCAAAGGTCCCGAGCCAGAGGCGGTCCCCACAGTTTGGCTGGCGTATCTCAGACACCCATTTGCCCCCGGACCTCTGCCTCACACCTTTGTAAGTGCAAGAAGCATTCTCCAGCCCTCCTTTACCTCGCATGCAACCTTTCCTCGCGGTCGCCTGTCCAGGTTTCTTTCCGTGTGACCTTCCCTCTCCAAAATCCACCATGGAATTCAACATTTTTTTGGGTGTTAAATCTTTTTACATTGGATAAACTAAAAAGATGAAGTAGCAATGAACCTAAACCTAATTGGGGTATATTTATAAGAAAAGGTAAGGCAACAGGATTGATGGAGATAGCGAAACAATTCAAGTACGTGTCCATCATGACGAAACTTGGCAAGACCAGTTTGTTTACAGTGAAGTTCGCAGTGTCTTTCCCTTCACACTTGGCCTGAGCGTTTCTCGGTTACATTGTGGTAAATATAATTCAGGATAAATTCACACGAGGATAAAAAAACTCCGTGGTTCATCATTTTGCATGAGCCCTTTATACGTGGGAGCTTATAGACCAACCGATCAAGGGCCTAAAATTTTAAAGAGTCCATATCCAATAGTGTCTTGGTTTTTCTACAGCAGAACAAAACTGTGTGTATGAATCCCCGTATTTTCAGTAATCAGTTGATGGAAACAAGTACTAATTTGGTGTAAATAAATGGCATTTAGACAAATAACCCGTCCAAAATGAAGTGGGGCGTTGATGGCATCTAGCGATGCAATTTAAGAACGGCAACCAAATCAGTAATTGTCCCAGTCGACTTCAGCCTCAAAAGTAGGTCTTGATTAAATTCAAGATTACTCCCCGATTGCGCTTACGAAAACAAATAGATATTACTCACTGCTTTACCATAATTTTAAAGGCTCAGGATACAATATCAGTACGAATAAAGAATCCATTTGGTCTGTCCTCAGAATCTCGTTCTTTTTGGTTTTGGGATCTTTTTTGGTAATCAGTTGGTTGGGACAAAAACAATTTAAACTATTAAAACTTCTTTATTATCATATTTATTTCGAATGTAAGGGTATAGGAAAACAACATTTTGAAGGTCTCTTAAACTGAGGTGTCCTGCAAGGCTACAAGAAAATTCTCCAAAACTGTTTGGTAATCAATCTATCGAATACGGTTACTGTAGCGATTGAATTTTAAGAACCAGAAAAAAGTTTTCAGATTATAGACCAAATGCAACCTGTAGTGTCCTACAGACAACATATATCTGTAGTCTCTCAATTTAAACAATTTCCAAGGCATGGCAATACAAGTTTTGTAGCCTTAGTTAAACCTGCCGTTTCAAATGCTTACAGGCGAGAATAATTTATTTATTTATTTTTTATTACCGAGGGACTATCCGTATAAAATGGGTTTGCAACCTGAACCAATAGAAATTTGAATACGTACGCTTAATGCTGTAACCAAACTTTAAAGGCACATTACTGAACAAAAGAGATACAAGCAACCAAAAATCGAGGTTCAATTGAACAAACCATTAAAGTTAAGTGAGATGACAAATTAGCAGGAAGGTAAAAGGACGAGCGGTAAAAAAACCTGCAGGTCATATTATTCAAGAGAACAAGTTGTAATCAATAGTCTTTACGGAGTCCAGCACCAGCTCCATCCTCGTACCAAACCCTGCATCATTTGGAACCATCACTTTGCTCGACTTTAACTACAAACAAGCCATAATCTATTTATCCAGCAAAAAAAAGTTTTAGGAAATGAATTGTTGTTAAGAACTCATTGTTAATTCGCCTTTCTTCCTTAGAAGGGGGAAGCACTGTCATAACTCTTCGAGTATGTTTGGTTTTGTTCTTTGAATTTTCATTTACCATTCTTGTTCTTGTTTTACTGATTTTGGGACCGAAGACAATGGAACTTCAAAGGATTATGTACAAAAAGAATTTCCGGAACCATTGAAAAAACTCTCAGCCGGCCTCTGATATCACGAAGATCAACCTGCCAAATCCGTTTACAGCGGTGTTCTTGTTTCAGAACCTGAAAATACCTTTGAACCATAACCAAAAGCAACCTTATGTTTCAGGAATGCATTTACGGAAATTGAATTTTGTTTTCCCTAGATCAAAAAATGTATCGCAATACCAAACCCAATCACCAAAAACCAATTGGCACCGTTCATATTCGCTACCAACGCAACAAGATAGACCTGGAAAAAATACAAGTCATTGTAGATAACAATAAAAATCTCTTCAAGAAAAACTACGAAACTCTGCTGATAGATGCGATAGCAACAACAAAAAGATTGAAATAAAATGAACCGTCCAGAGAACTTTGTCGCCATTAACTAGATAACTGGCCTTGGAAAAAAATCTGCAACCGACTATAATTTCAAGGAACACTAACTTATAGCATACTGGCAAAGTTTTGAAGATATTTGTTCAAGGTTTCCGCAACTTATGCATGAGTTTCTACTTACAAAAAGATAACGTTTCCGCAACTTATTCAGTCTCTATTATAAAGTTTGTTATATAGAAATTATAATTTAGGGAGCAAAAATGGCTACAAGTGCCTTACTGCCCTTTAACATTAGACCTATGCTCTTTTCATACTATTCAATCCCTAAATGATAGGAGGTTCATTACATGTTCATAGGACTATCGTTCATTCCGAGACCTTAGATCTTAACGGGTCCGTTGTAGTCATTCCATATCAAGTCCCATGTTTTAAAGTTCGAGATATAGGGACAAAAAATTTTGGAAGCGAAAATAGCTAATAAAGCGCCCTTAACATTAATAAGCATGCTCCTTTTTGTGAACGCGTTCAATTATTGATATCAAAGAATAGTCCTTATGGTATTACCAATTTAAACGGGTTAAAGTTGTGTATATCATACTATTCCCGCGCGAAAATTAATTACCCAATTCACAAATTGATATTATTCAGACTATTGATAAGTCTAAATGAAGAATCATAAATGCCAGTTCATTAGTATTATTTTTTTCCTTTTTGCAGAATTAGTTGTTACATAGAGATTTCACGGAATTGATAGAGCAACAATAGGCATAGAGACACAGCGAGAGAGAGAGAGCGAGAGAGAGAGAGACTAATGACGAATTGATTATCATGGTAGAATTTGAGACTCGTAATGGTAATTTGTTCATGAAAAATTTTGTTCATACTAGTTATTTTGCAAAAGTAAAAATTAATTATGTATAATTATTTTTTTAATATTAATATTATTTATAATATTACTATAGTAATTCTATTTTGAACTTTGTATCCATCTTCACAATTGCATATGTTTTTAAATATATCTCTTATATTATTTATCTAATTATTTATAATATCACCATTTTTGTTTCCCGTATTATGTAATTATATTGTCAAAGTGAAGCGAGAATGAGAACGTGAAAACATCACACCTGAAGATCAAAAATCCATTTGAGCGGTAGTGAAAGCTTACTGGTCGATGAAAGATTACATGAGTTACGAAATACTCAGGGAAAAAGAAAAAAATGCCTTGTACAAAAACTACTCGACTGACACATGCGATGTATGGGTGATATTTTTTACAAATATAAAGTATTGGTAATTATAAATTAAAAATTTACATATCGATTTAGTTTCATAACATAAAATATAGAGAGAGATGGAAATAAATTGAATGTCGTGAATTGAGAAGAGGTGGAAATAGACAAGGAGAAATATAAGATAAAAAAGTGGAAGTTGGGAAAGTCGGTACATGGTGTATTGACAAATTTATCCTTTCAGAAATTGTATTTTTTAATATCAATTTGTTTAGTTTTTGTAATATTGAAAAATAGACAAGAGTATTTTTGTAGCGCTAAAGTGTAGGGGTGAGTATTGTTGGTAATTGTATAAATTGTCTACTATCTACCATATCATTCCATATGATATTTCGAAAAAGACTACCATATACATTTCAAAATAATATAGGCACCGCTACCATTGGTTGTATTTAAATTTGGCTATCATACCCTTGGTAATGTTATCTACCACCAAAAAATAAAAACAATCTAGCACAGTATATTGCGGTTAATAACTATTAGGCAAGATCGATAAATAAACAAATATTGTTATTTAGTTATTTAATTCTTAGTTGTTACAATAAAGTAAATTTTAATATTATTTAATTAAATAGTTGTCAAGTGAATCAGTTTTTCATTTAATTTTAAGTAAAGTAATTTTTTAATTTGTTATATAATTTTTGTACTATAAATAATATTTTTAGTTGTTAAAATAAAGTTAAAATTATATATTTTAATGAGAAAAACTAATAAATTAAGTATAAAAACTATCGAAAACTAAACAGATGGTAGTACCGGTGATATACCGTTCTACTGATGGTTATGCTACCGATGGTAGTAGTATTTGTTTGGATACTACCATATAACTAATTACGAAAAAGTATTACCGTTGGTAATGGTAATTTTACCGATGGTTTATAATATTACCAATAATAATGGTATAATTTTGCCCCTCACTGCTAAATTGTTGACTCAACTTCACTTCGGATGCTCCGATTTTATATATAAAGATAAACATTATAAAATTAAAATATAAAGGTTGTTATAAAATGATAGTTGGTGTGTGATTAAGATCTCACCAACCACAATGGTTTCACGTGTTGTTAGAAGTATTATTCATGTCATGAGCGTGAATAAAGATTGCAGAGATACGCACAGAGAAAGAGAGGAAATGAGAAAATAAATATGGAAATAGAGTTAGTTTGATACATTTTTTCAGTTTTGTTTCATATGTTATACCATATTTTAATCCCTCTCTTTATAGAAATACAATTATACAACAGTATTAGTTTTGTGCCCCAAATAAAATTTGTTTTAACTTGGTTGAAATTCGTAATTTTTTATTTTCTATTTTATTTTATTATAGATTCTTTAGTTGTGTACGATTCCCAACAAAAATAGTAGTTTATGTGAAGTGGCAGATTAGTAATTAAGACGAAAACCAAGGGAGAATCCCGGTAAACCAAGCCCTTAGGTCGTCGGTTATAAAATGAGCTTTATTTATTTATTATTTATTTATTTTATTTTTTACCTCCTCTGTGTTAAGGTTAATTTTCGTTTTCATTTTTACAGAAAATTTAGAGAGAGAGATGGCTTCGGAAGATGGTACAGTGATCGCTTGCCACACGCTTGAGCAGTGGGACCAACACCTCCAGCGTGGAATCGACAATAAAAAATTGGTACCCTTTTTTAAAAAAAATTAATTTAATTATGCAAATTGATTTGTGTATTGTAAATTATTTATTCAAATTGTACAAACACACACACACACTCTCTTATATATATATATATATATATATATATAGTTAGATCATACATGTTGACGCTATTTGTAAGAGAACCGTCAAATGATGCCTACTAGTTTGCCAAGGGTTTCAACAACCCCATAGTTTTTTAGTGTTTAAATTTTTATATGTAATTTTAGTGTTAATTTTTAAGTGAAATATTGGTTATGTAGCTATAGCTTTTGTTTAGGTAGTTACAGCCCCATAAATTGCATACTTGTACACCTGGCTCTGCCCTGAACTGAATATATAGATGTAACCACAAATGCGATCTAGAATTGGTAGTTTATTTATTTAATTTTGTTGTGGAAGATGATCTTTGTAATGATATTCATGTATTGGAATTGTTCTGATGGGCCTGTTGTTGTTAGATCATGTGCGTTGATTATATTTTTAGGAAAACGCTCAATGCATAAGATGTAACTATAGCCCCCTAAATTTCATACTTATACACTCCGATCCGCTGATAAATACATGGACGTTACTGCATTTGAGATCTAGAATTGGTAATTTTTTTCATATTTTTTTTTTATTTTTTTATGGAAGATGATTCTTCTAATGATAATTATGTATTTCAATTGTACAAACACGTCTCTAGTTAAGATCATGTGCATTGATTATATATTTAAGAAAAGAAAACAGTGAATTGATAAGATGTAACTATTTGAATAATTCATGTGCATGATTTTTTTGTATATATATATATATACACATTTATTGTTTTGTTAGATTGTACGCTTTGGATGATTGTCAGTTTCTAGGGCTTTGTTTTCTTGTCAATTTGTCGCTTTTCTTTTATTTAGTTGCGTTTCGTTTCTTTGTGTGGATTAATTTTTTCGGTGGCGGCGGTGGGGTTTGTTTTACTTTGTTTGCGGTGGTCGCGGTGGGGTTTGTTTTATTTTGTTTTCTTTCTTTTTGTTTTTATTCTGCATGTTCTTCCGGTTTGTACACGGCTGATTACGTTGGATGTTTCAATATTTGTTTTGTCATTATGAATTTTGTTGTAATTTGTTTGATATAGGGTTTGTTCCGATTAGGCTTATGTAAGTTCGTGGATCTTTTAAGGCAAGCTGTAAGTTAGATTTATCCACTTAAAAAGTGTTTTTTGATTAGAAAAGAAATAAAACTCATGGTAAAACCTCAGCACCAAATTGCAGGGAGGATCATGAACAAAATTATGCATGTAAAAGTTGTAACAAAACAAGTTATATATCATAGTTGCTTATAAGGTTAATAAAAATTTTATAGCACCAGCGTAGACCAAAGTTTATTTTATGAAAGTGAGTGTTGTAGCATAGTTACCAAAGTTAGGAGCAGAAGCTGGAATCGTTAGAGGAAGAGGAAGAGGAAGAGGAAGAGGAAGAGGAAGCGAAAGCGAAAGCGAAAAACGCATGCGAAAAAAATAGGGGAAATAGAAAACGCAGATACGATTTGGAATTTTTTCATATGATTATAAAACATGCGGGAAACGAATGCAAAACGTGTATGATTCTTTAATCCAACATTTTAAAAATTATGCTCAATTTTGTAATTACTATAATATTTGTACTTATGTATCAAAATTTTAATGCTCAGTATGGACAAGTTAGTTATATTTCAAAAGAAAAAAAAGAATAATTAAAAAAAAAAGAATTTATTCTATCATAAAATTATTGATATTGGTTTTCTTTAAAGTCTTAACTTGAATTTTTAAAAGTTAGGTTCATGTACACTTCCATTGCGACTCGTACATCACAGGTTCGTCCTGTTGGAAACAATCTATCTAGAAATAGGGTTAGATTGCGTGTATCATACTCTCCCAGATCTCGCAATATGAGAACTTTGTGCACTGAGTCATCCATATATAATGACATGGTATCAAACAAGCTTACATAAGTTTCCAACAAGTTAATCTTAAGTTTCCTTCCCAATAAGTTAATCTTAAGTTTCCTAATAGTATTTTCTAGGCGTATCTCCTATGATGCACGAACACTCCAAAATGGGTGCCGTGTTCGTATCCGACATGCATCGAACTCACATACTCCGCAAACACTTTGAAATCGGGTCCAACACACCATGTAGTGAATCCAAAACGTTAAGTGATTATTTAAATTTTGAGCACGCAACGAACTCATTTTGAACTCAATGTGGATACACACGAATCAATTTGTAATTCTTTTCTACTTCATGGTCACTATTTTTTTTCACACTTATAAATTTTGGTAGTTTAAACAAATCCCGATTCAGTAGTAGTTTAGTCCTTTAACACGTGATATATTTTTGGTACCATTTTTAAGTTTTTTAATTTAATTATGTAAATTGATTAAAGTATTGTAATTATTTATCAAAACTGTACAAACACGTATATATTATTAGGTCATACAATGCTGATACTATTTGTAAAAGAACCGTCAGACGAAGCTATTAGTTTGCTAAGGATTTCAGCAACTCCATAATTTTTTAGTATTAAAATTTTTGTGTAAAGTTTTTATATGTAATGTTTGCATTAAATTTTCATTGTAATTTTATTTATGTAGACCCCATAGATTGCATACTTATGCACCCTAGCTCTGCCCTAAATACATAGGTGTAACCACATATACGATCTAGGATTGGTAGTTTATTTATTTAATTTTTTTTAATTTTGTTCTGGAAGATGATTTTTGTAATGATAATCATGTAATGGAATTGTACAAATGCGTCTCTAGTTGGATGATGAGCGTCAATTATATTTTTGGGAAAATGCTCAATGGATAAGATGTAAGTATAACCCCTAAATTTCATACTTATACACCTTGATTTGCCGCTAAATACACAGGCGTTACCGCATTTGGGATTGAGATTTGGTAATTTGTTTTCATTTTTTTTTTTATTTTGTTATGGAAGATGATTCCTGCAATGATAATTATGTATCGCAATAGTACAAACACGTCTCTCGTCTGATCATGTGCATTGATTATATTTTTAAGAAAACAATGAATAAATAAGGTGTAACTATTTGAGTAATTCCTGTAAATGATTTATATATATATATATATATATAGTTATTGTTTTTGTTACATTGTTTGACGCTTTGGATAATTGTCAGGTTCTAGGACTTTGTTCTTTTGTCAATTTGTCGCTTTTCTTTAATTAGTTGCATTTTGTTTCTTTGTGAGGTTTAATTTTGGTGGTGGTGGTTGTGGCGGTGGGATATGTTTTATTTTTTTTTTGTGTTCTTTCTTTTTGTTTTTGTTTTTGTTTTCATTATGCATGTTCTTCTGTTTTGTACTCGACTGATTACGTGTATAATATTTTGGATGCTTCAATATTTATTTTGTCATAATGAATTATGTCGCAATTTGTTTGATATAGGGTTTGTTCGGATTAGTTGGATTTATTTTATGAGAGAAAGTGTTTTACCATAGTTACTAATGTTGGAAATGGAAGTACGAATTGTTAGGAGAAATGAAAGCGGGAAACGCGCGCTAAAAAAATAAGAAAAACAAAAAATGCGGCTACGATTTAGATTTTTTTGGATATGATTGTAAAACATGGGAAACGAACGCAAAATGTATATGATTCCTTAATTTAACATTCTAAAATTATACTCAAATTTATAATTACTATAATATTTATACTTATATATCAAAATTTTAATATTCGGTATGGACAAGCTAGTTATATTTTAAAAGAAAAAAAGTAAAAAAAAAAAAAAATTTATCATAGATTACTCAAAAAAACCCAATCTTACAATACTTTTATTGATTTTTATTTTATATTTTATGAAATGGTATTCAAAAAGCTTCCTATAAGTTACCAATAAGTTAATCTTAAGTTTTCCAATTGTATTTTCAACGTTTAGAAGTCATTTCTTATGAATTTTTTAGGTGCATCTCTAATCGTTTCTCACGCATTTCGAATTTTTATTCCTATATATTTTCCTTCAAAATTTTCCAATGTATGGTACCTGTGCATTTCCCACACCAAAATGACATTTCCGGTTACTATGTGTTGTACTATTAGAGAAAAGTATAAACGTAAAATGGTTGTACAATACGTGATTGTTAAGGTCCATGTTTGAAAGAGTTGTAATGATAAAGATAAAAAATGAAGAGATCGATTCAAATTTAGAGATGACTTCAATTATGAAAGGGAGTCATCTAACATACTTTGGGCAAGCACTAATGCAACTTTTGGTTAACCAATTTGGTAGGACTGTATATAACAATTTTTGTAAGTGATATGGAAAGACTTGTGTTATAGAAAATGAATAAGAAATTTGGCCGATAGATTATGGAGGGTGGATTCGAAGAGAGAGTTTGAGAGATTATTGACTGGTATGGAGATTAGTTGGAGACAGAAGTCTAGATTTCTTGAGGAAACGGATCTGAAAACTAGATTAGATTTGTGTAAATTATTGACTCTTTTAAGCCGAGCACTAAGCTGAATTTATCCACCTTGAAATGTGTTTTAAGGTCGGATAAGCTTAAAAGCTATTCTTTAATCTATGTTACCAAATCACTAATATCATAGCGAACCAAGAGTTGTTCTGAAATATAGTGTATCTTTATACCAAATCACCAGACTTAGCCAACCAAGGATACAATTGAATTTTCAATTTTTTTGTGCATCACAATAATACATTTTTGTCTCTTGGCTTAATAGATTTTGACGTGTTAAAAAACTTGATATAATTGCTCATATATGCTAGTGTCGTTAATAGAAGGTGAATCATACCGTTCTGCATTTAATTGTATGTGGCTACCTTATTCCTATTTTCTTTTCACGTTCCGGTAGGATCTGAGCTTAAAAGTCGCCAACAAGCAAGTCATCTGATTGCAGCTGCTGTTTCCCGTGAACGTCCTGTCATTTATTTTTCTATGCCATTGTGAATATGATAAGAGTATTATTGTGAACAAGAGAGAGTATTTTGATGGATTGCATCAGTCCCTATCTAACACAATATAGAGTATTTTGCTATATTATTTTTACTATGCAATTGTGAACAAGATAGAGTATATAGTGGGTTTCATTAGTCCTGCCTATCTAGAAAAACAAAAACATTGCATGAATTTGCAATTAAAACAGTTTTTAGACAATTATCTTGTTGCCAATCCTCATTTAAAGAAGTTAATAAGAGATTGATAGGTTTTGCAATTAGAACATCAAATCATTATAGTTGCATGTATGGAAATCAAGTTCCAAAAGTGTACAAGCTTTTATGTGATAATATTTTGTGCATTGATTCTTTTCTTTAAAAATTGGATCAATGCACAAGATGTTGTCATGTAAGAGTCGGTACACCTTCAGTACGTTTGTTGTTGCACCGAGGATAACGATATAAAAACCGAGGATAAAAGTTACAACCAAACAAGCCATGGATCATTAGTTGCTATTTGTCATGAACTATCTATACTGGAGATGGCCTACCAAGTGTATATCATGTCATATTATTTTTACCATGCAATTGTGAACATGATAAAGAGTATTGTGATGGATTGCATTAGTCCCCATCTAGAAAACAAAAACGATCCCCGAATTATATGTTAAAACAGTTTTTAGAGAATTATCAGGATGACATTCCATATTTAGAGAAGTTAGTAAGATATTGATGGGGTTTGCACATAGAATAAGGAAAAAGCGAAGAGGAATAGAAAGAAAAACCGATTGCAGGTGTATAGAGTCGATAATCTAGATTTAGTTTAAGTCATAGAGTGTAAGTGCTTTTCTAAAGAGAAGAAATAATGAAAATTCAGTTAAGAATAAATTTTGTTGGGAAGAAGAAACTAGAGAGATACAGATGGAGAGATAGTTACGAAGTTGAGTCCGAAACTCCACTCTGGGGACAGAGATGGCGGACCTTTTTTCAGTAAGGAGCTATTAGTTTTTATTTTCACCCGCGAATTGCAAAATCATGATTTCTTTACTCCATTTCTGACCAAAAACTTGATCAAGTTTTTTTTTTCATAAACAGAAAATCCATAACATTGTCTACCAAACACATATATATGAATAAAAACGACGAAAGGAAACAAGAACGCTTCTAAATGGGACTGTAATTTTGAACCATAACTGTTCATTTTATTTTTTTGTAAATTTTATGGAAAGTTCTCACTAGTTAAGAAACAAGGACACATGTTAAGTTGGTTTCATCGTTCTTTGAAGTATGCATTATCATGTTGTTTGTAAAACCGGCAAGCGAAGGGGCTAAAACTACCCACATCTAAATCTTTATCCATCTCTCTTGTGGTACACTTCAAAAGAAAGAGAGTAATGCACAATGTAAAAAACATTATTCTCATCCTTTCATTTTTTATTCTTTCTTTTGACATGTTTGAATTTAGTTGAGTTTAGTTAAGTTGCAACTTCACCCAACTTCAAATTTGATTGTTTGGTATGCTTTGAATTTCTGCAATTGCTACAATGTTGAAGATTCAATGGTTTCAAAGTCATAACAGTTCGGTGCTTTTGATAGGTGGTGATTGATTTCACTGCTTCTTGGTGTGGACCATGCCGATTTATCTCCCCGATTCTGGCAGACATGGCTAGGAAGATGCCTAATGTGATCTTCCTCAAGGTGGATGTCGATGAATTAAAGGTAAATCACCTACATGGCCTGGTTTGTTTTTTGGTATTTCTAGTACTATTTTTTCTTTATTCCCCTAAGAGATGCTTGCAATAATTTAGGTGAACGTGCACCGAAAGAAATTTGTAACAAAAAGTTTCTTCATACCAAGGCAACCCACATATATAGGCTAATTTGAGACCAATATACGCCATTGTGAAAAATCTTAGTTGTCGTACTTAACCAGTACATTTCGGATTGGGTTCCTGGTCAATAGTCTGATGATAGCATTTGAAGTTCTTATGGTTTATGGTTGCTTAGGCAATCTTGAAAAGGAAAATGAACAAATTTGGGAACTAGTAAAAACAACTAATAAGTATATTTTGCAATAAATTTTCGAAGATTGTTTCGGAACCCACCCGGCAAACTGTTTCATGCAATCTTTGTTATTTAAAACCAGAAACTGTTTTGAGAACCATGTTACCAAATGCAGCCTAGTGATAATATATATTTTTTAAATTTCTATGCAGACTGTTGCTGCTGATTGGGCTGTGGAGGCAATGCCAACTTTTGTGTTCCTGAAAGAAGGGAATATATTGGACAGGATTGTTGGTGCCAAGAAAGACGAACTCCAGTCGAAAATTTCCCAGCTCGCTGCTCCCGCTCCCCTACTGCTTCTGCATAGGTTACGTTTTTCAATTTAGACTTTAGAAGAGATAATAGACTCTGCGCAACTTTTTTTCTGTTTTGTGTTGCTGGTGAACCATTATTTGGTGTGTAGTAGATCTTATTAACTTTGTTTATATGTTTGAATCGGATGTGAAGATTGGTGCGCTTTAATCGTTTTATGTTATATATGCATATGGTGGATTTTCATTGATAGGAAGATAATTAGAGTGACTAATTTTTGAAATTGTTCATTTATGGGATTATCCTCCTTAAAGGTTGTGCATACACATGCAACATGAGTTACCTTTTGCTCTCTTGAAGTAAGATTTCATATAATTATCGTCGTGTTTTTAACTTTTTGGCGTGAAATTTGTCCAATCTCTGCTAGAACAGTTGAAATTTGGCACGTTGGAAGTTGGTGTCGAAGAGTGTTAACCTCTTTTATTTGTTTTGTGGACCGATTTATTGTCTTGCTTACTTTCTTTGAGGTGGTTCTGGATCTTCGGACCAGTTCTCATAGATAGGAGATTCGTAGATGGAATAAGAAAGTGAAGTTGAAAGTTTTCATAGGCGAGCTTTAAGATTATATTCCTCTACCATTCGTTTGATCTTCTCGAGAATTTTCATGTCAAAATTTTCCAACACGATAGAATTTAGCAATCTCGTCACTTATCGTGAGGGTTGTGAATCAGTCTATGCCTGCTCAAGCAAGATGGACTTTCGCGATTCAGATGCCAGAATCTCAATTGATGTATATATATATATATATATCTGTTGCCTAGGAAGAACAAATTGTGGGTCTGTTTCATTTTCATTTTACACTAATCAAAAACCATTTGCTTGATAATTTTGTATGCACATGATGATGATACAAACCGATAACAATTCACATACTAAATTAACTAAACCAACTTGGACATAGTTACCAAACCCCTCATTAAGATTAATTATCATCAATTTCGCTCCTCTTTTCCGCTCCCTCTAGTAATCTTGGCTAAACGTTTTCCTTTGGCTGACCAAGAAGTGGCTGAGCAAGGGACGACTTGATCGGGATCATCGTTATGCCTTCATCGTGGTCCAAGTGGCATAGATCACAGCCTTTGGTTCTGAGAATTTTGTCTCTTCGTTTTTGCCCTATAGCACAAAGTAAAACCCTGTTATGATCAGTACTGCACAGATGATCCTGTACATCGCACAACAAAAGTACGTATTAGTCTTCTCCAATAGACCTAATTATGAGAGTTACTCGATTTTACAAAAAATTCTACAAACTTTTTAGGCCGTT
>MKEJ01100933.1:0-15887 GCA_001753735.1 Embelia ribes | reverse complement strand
TAGAAATAGTAAGATTCTAGGCCTAGGTCCAACTATGCTGCCCTGCCAATATGGTATCGAAACAAAATTTCCTTTGCTGTTCACAAAATTCATGAGAGATCAGAACAATTGTAGATAATCTCATATCTTGACGGTACGTGAAATGAAATTTTTTGGGTACCATTTTAGACCCCAACAGGGCTATTCTCGATATGAGATCCGACAAAAAACTCAGTATTTTGGCTTCTGCTCTAATTGATGCCAGATGTTATTCCCTTTTTAGCCTTGACAACATATATTCCAAAAATGGTACCGTGTCCTGGAATTAATTCAATTAGCAACTTCATACCCATGTCTCTATGAATGAAATTTATTATGCACGAAAACAGAATTACAACAAAAATTTGTAATATACATACTATGATAGTCACATAACCATATTCCAAATGTTTTCCGCATATATTTCATTTCCGAGCAATAAAGATCTTTATTTTACATAGATATATATATACAAGCATCGCATGTGCTTAGAGCTCTTCATATCTTGCTCGGATTTGATAGACGCCAAAACTTTTTTCTAAAGCAAAGATTACAATAAGTCTACAGCTTTGGTATATAAAAGCTAATAAATATGTTGGAAGTTCAGTATCCACAAGGATACTTCACTGCCTCCCAAATATTCTCATCCTCAAAATCACCAGCAAAAATTCCCGGATCTGCAATCGCCTGAAAATCCATAGTTGCAGTCGCCTCCTCCCAGATGGATGAGTCATCAAACTCGGGCAAGTTGGCATTTAAATTCTCCGAATAATCATTAATACTCATCTCCTCAATTCTCTTGTACGCGGGAGCTGAATAATTATCAGAGAGCACGGGTTTAGTATTAGCACCAAAAGGATTCTGAGATGAACCCTCATTTCCTGGTTTCTCATAAAACGGAACCTTTCTTTCTACAGCTACCCTCTCGGGGTACCTAATAGGGAAACTCCCGGAAGAGGGAGGGAACCGAGTACAAGCCGCCAGCTCGGGCAGATTGAGCTTAGCCTCAGAGCCATAGAGCTTACGAGCGGCAGCATCATAAGCCATAGCTGCCTCATACGAGGTGTCAAAGGTCCCAAGCCAGAGACGGGCCCCACGGTTTGGTTCGCGTATCTCAGACACCCATTTACCCCAAGACCTTTGCCTCACGCCTTTGTAAGTGCATGAAGCATTCTCCGGCCCTCCTTTCCCTCTCATGCAACCTTTCCTCGAGGTCGCCTGTCCGGGTGTTTTCCCATTTGGCATTCCCTCTCCCAATTCCATCATAGAATTCAACATTTTTTTGGGAGCTCAAGTCTTTTTACGATGGATAAACTCAAAAAACGAGGTGACAATGAGCCCAAACCAAATTTGGGTACATTTATATGCAGAAATAGGGTAAAAGGATTGATGGAGGTGGCATTGCACTCCAAATACGTGTCCATCTTGATGAAACTTGGCAAGACCAGCTTGTATGCAGTGAAGTTCGCAATGTTTTCTTTTTAACACTTGGCCTGGGCATTTCTTATACCATAGGATTCAAGTGGCAAACCGAATTCACCAATATCCTAACAAACTGCGAATTAGTACGGACATAAATGTGGAACACCTCAATGACAAATCGCCAAATTTAGCAAACCAAGGTAATCCGAAATAATTGCACTCTAAAAATTTGCTTCCGGAGAGAAATTTGTTATACAAGTAAAATATTTCAAAACAATTACAGAAGTTTAAGCTAGGTTAAACTAGAAGTTGACTTTTACGTAACTTAATATGGTGGCCTTATATATGTTAAGGTAACCAATAGAAGGCTACTCCTTCCGTACCTCGTTTTACAATATGTAGCGTACCACGTTCCTGTTTTCGTTCCACATTCTAGAACGATCCACATTCTCGACAGACCATCATTTTGCATGATCTTTAAACGTGGGAGCTTCTTGACCAAGTAGTTAAGGGCGTAAAAGTTAAAAGAGTCCATATAAAATTGTATCTGTGGTTGTTCTACAACAGAACAAAATTGTGTGTGCATGAGCTCCCTTGTTTTCAGTGATAAGTCCATGGAATCAAGTACTAATTTGGTGTATACAAAAGAAATTACACAAATAAACCATCAGAAATGAAGTGGCGCGTTTATGTCGTGTTGTGATGAAATTTAAGAAAGAACGCCAACCAAATCAGTAATTTTCCCAGTTGACTTGAGCCTCAAAAGTAGGTCTTCATTAAATCCTAGATTATTCCCTATTTCACTTACTAATAACAAATACATATTGCTTACTGTTTTACCGTACTTTGATTGATTAGGAATAATATCAGCAAGAATAAGGAGTCTCTATTGTCATGGTTATTCCTAAAATTAGAAAAACAACCTTTTGCAGATCTCTTAAACTGAGTGTACTTCACAAAAACTGTTTGCGGTAACCAACCCAGCAAATACGTTTTCTGCAGTGATTGAATTATTAGAACCGGAAAAAAGTTTTCAGATTTAGACTAAATTCAGCCTCGTGTGTTGTTTCACCACTTGCTACTTATTTACCAAATTTCCAAGGTGTGGCTTAACTTTAACCATAAGCTGCACAACAAATGAGACGTCACAAATTTTCCGACCTTAACCTGCCTGTCGCAAATGCCTACACAAAAGAAAAATTTATTAATTCACTTCTTATTACCCAGTGAGTATTGGTAAAAAAAAAAAATTGGTTTGCAACCTGAAACAATGAAAAGTTGAAAGCGAACACTGGTTTGGCAACATGAATAATAAACCTAGAGTTAATTCTATTACCAAGCGGGCAAATTTAACAAAAGAGATACAAGCAACCAAAACTGAACCAGCCGTAAGGTTGAATAAGATGACAAGATAGCAAGAAGCTAAAAGTAGCGGGTCAAGAAACCTGCAGGTCATATTCCACCAGCTCCATCCTCGCACCAAACCCTGCAGTATTTAGCACGACCAATTTGTTTGATTTCAACTATAAGCAATGCCATAATCTACCTACCCAAAAAGTAAAAAAAACCATTTGTTTTAGGAAATTAATTGATGTTAAGCCCCCATTAACTCGAGAATTTTTCTTCCTTAAATAAGGGAAGCACTGTCATGATACTTGGAGTATGTTTGGTTTTGATCTCTGAATTTCTTTCTCCGTGTTTGTTATTGTTTTTACTTATTTTGGGACTGAAGATAAACTTTTTGTAATAAGAATTTATGGAACCAGTGAATGGACTTTCAGTCCGTCTCTGACTATATCGAAAATCAACCTGCCAAATGCATTTACAGATGTTTTTTGTTTTTGGAACCTGAAAACACCTTTGAGAATTAATACCAAAAGCAACCTTATGTTTCAGGATTGCATTTGGGAAAAGCTGAACTTTTTTGTTACCTGGAGTAAAAATGTATTGCAATACCAAAAGCGAATCACCAATCACGTTCGAAGGAAAACCACTTCATTTTCAATTAATTAACAAAATTTCCAGTTTTTCTAATCCTCGTCCATATTTAACCTTTCTGAGAATTCATTTTAAGAAGAATCAGAACTCATTTGCGACTTATTAGCTACCATGTATAAGGTAACGTAAAATGTCCAAACTCCAGAATCCTGTGCGTTTAATGCACAAAAGGGGGGTAAGATGTTTAAAAGGTGGAGATGCATTGTATGTTATACGACTATGTAAAGTAAGCTTAGCCTATCAACTAAAAAGTTATAACCTTCCAAAGCCCACTTCGGTTTAATTTTAATCACAGCACAATCACATTACCTCAGGAGAAGATTATGTTAAGTGTGTCGTCCAGAGAACTTTTTCGCCATTAACAGCTTAACTGGTCATGGAAAAAAAATGTGAAAACCAACCATAAGACTAAATATTCAAAAATCATCCACAAAAAAACACAAGAAGCTAGCCCCCCTCCTCTCTCCATCGGGTTGACCCTTCTCCTTCCTGTTGCCACAACTGACGCAACGCTTTAACGCCTAAAATTATGAAAAAGAGGTCACTTATCCTACATATTGAGGTTTTGGGTAAATTGTAAGTGGCTCACATTAGCAACAAGTAACAGTATACTGCCTATAAATTAGGTTTCAGCATACTGAATTTGGTTCACTTTTTTTTCAGCTTTTAGTTTCTAAAACCCAAAAATTTGTTTGGTGTCATATTGACTTCTAGTTTTTCATAGCTAAGTTTTGTGTAAAGGCTATCTTTTGGAAACTCTATTTTTTCAAGTTGTTCAACTTTCTATAGAATGAAAAGATATCTCTCTCTCCAAACCCCTTCTCTCCTTGTCATCGTGACACTCATGAGTCAATCCATTTCCTCTCCAATCCCTCGCTCTATTTCTTTCTTAACTTCTCATGCTCTATTTTGTTTTCATATTGGATCATTGATCACAAATAATAGTCCTTACCGATACACGAGAGATTGGGTAATTTACTCAATTTACAGTGAAGTTTACTTCCACTGTCGGTGTAGAGTTTTATTTGCACCAATGGACTTGGATGGCTAACATGTGTCCTCATATGCATTTGGAACCAAACGTAAAAGTGATCAAAGTAATTGTAAACACTCAATTTGTAACTCGTGATGGTACCCGGAAAACTTTTAGGGTACCATAGCAAACCCGAGCAGGGCTAGACTAATTTTAAGACCCCACAAGAAAACTCAGCATTCTGAGTCCTGCTCTAATTGACACCAGATAATATTCCATCTGTAGCTTTAACATTCTATATGCCAAAAGTGGTACAATTCCCTGAACATATTAATTCTACTTGCTAAATGTAAATCCATGTTTCTATAAACGAAGGTTACTATACAAATATAAACTCATGGACTAGCTACAAAATACGTGGGAAGATTCAGTATCTCCAAGGATATTTCACAGCCTTCAATCCATCTCATCCTCAAAAGAATCTTCAATGAATTTCGCTCTAGGAACTAGCAAGACTAGTCAATTGATATGCATATCATTATCTAAGACATGCCTAGCTAACATATATCAACTCGATTAAGGTTGATGTTATTAGACAGATAAATTGATATATATTTAAGTGGCAACATACACTACAAAGTAGAAATAGTAAGATTCTAGGCCTGGTTCCAACTATGCTGCCCTGCCGATAAGGTGCCCAAATAAAATTTCCTTTTCTGTTCATTAAATACATGAGAGATCAGAACAATTGTAGATAATCTCATATCTTGACGGTACGTGAAATGAAATTTTTTGGGTACCATTTTAGACCCCAACAGGGCTATTCTCGATATGAGATCCGACAAAAAACTCAGTATTTTGGCTTCTGCTCTAATTGATGCCAGATGTTATTCCCTTTTTAGCCTTGACAACATATATTCCAAAAATGGTACCGTGTCCTGGAATTAATTCAATTAGCAACTTCATACCCATGTCTCTATGAATGAAATTTATTATGCACGAAAACAGAATTACAACAAAAATTTGTAATATACATACTATGATAGTCACATAACCATATTCCAAATGTTTTCCGCATATATTTCATTTCCGAGCAATAAAGATCTTTATTTTACATAGATATATATATACAAGCATCGCATGTGCTTAGAGCTCTTCATATCTTGCTCGGATTTGATAGACGCCAAAACTTTTTTCTAAAGCAAAGATTACAATAAGTCTACAGCTTTGGTATATAAAAGCTAATAAATATGTTGGAAGTTCAGTATCCACAAGGATACTTCACTGCCTCCCAAATATTCTCATCCTCAAAATCACCAGCAAAAATTCCCGGATCTGCAATCGCCTGAAAATCCATAGTTGCAGTCGCCTCCTCCCAGATGGATGAGTCATCAAACTCGGGCAAGTTGGCATTTAAATTCTCCGAATAATCATTAATACTCATCTCCTCAATTCTCTTGTACGCGGGAGCTGAATAATTATCAGAGAGCACGGGTTTAGTATTAGCACCAAAAGGATTCTGAGATGAACCCTCATTTCCTGGTTTCTCATAAAACGGAACCTTTCTTTCTACAGCTACCCTCTCGGGGTACCTAATAGGGAAACTCCCGGAAGAGGGAGGGAACCGAGTACAAGCCGCCAGCTCGGGCAGATTGAGCTTAGCCTCAGAGCCATAGAGCTTACGAGCGGCAGCATCATAAGCCATAGCTGCCTCATACGAGGTGTCAAAGGTCCCAAGCCAGAGACGGGCCCCACGGTTTGGTTCGCGTATCTCAGACACCCATTTACCCCAAGACCTTTGCCTCACGCCTTTGTAAGTGCATGAAGCATTCTCCGGCCCTCCTTTCCCTCTCATGCAACCTTTCCTCGAGGTCGCCTGTCCGGGTGTTTTCCCATTTGGCATTCCCTCTCCCAATTCCATCATAGAATTCAACATTTTTTTGGGAGCTCAAGTCTTTTTACGATGGATAAACTCAAAAAACGAGGTGACAATGAGCCCAAACCAAATTTGGGTACATTTATATGCAGAAATAGGGTAAAAGGATTGATGGAGGTGGCATTGCACTCCAAATACGTGTCCATCTTGATGAAACTTGGCAAGACCAGCTTGTATGCAGTGAAGTTCGCAATGTTTTCTTTTTAACACTTGGCCTGGGCATTTCTTATACCATAGGATTCAAGTGGCAAACCGAATTCACCAATATCCTAACAAACTGCGAATTAGTACGGACATAAATGTGGAACACCTCAATGACAAATCGCCAAATTTAGCAAACCAAGGTAATCCGAAATAATTGCACTCTAAAAATTTGCTTCCGGAGAGAAATTTGTTATACAAGTAAAATATTTCAAAACAATTACAGAAGTTTAAGCTAGGTTAAACTAGAAGTTGACTTTTACGTAACTTAATATGGTGGCCTTATATATGTTAAGGTAACCAATAGAAGGCTACTCCTTCCGTACCTCGTTTTACAATATGTAGCGTACCACGTTCCTGTTTTCGTTCCACATTCTAGAACGATCCACATTCTCGACAGACCATCATTTTGCATGATCTTTAAACGTGGGAGCTTCTTGACCAAGTAGTTAAGGGCGTAAAAGTTAAAAGAGTCCATATAAAATTGTATCTGTGGTTGTTCTACAACAGAACAAAATTGTGTGTGCATGAGCTCCCTTGTTTTCAGTGATAAGTCCATGGAATCAAGTACTAATTTGGTGTATACAAAAGAAATTACACAAATAAACCATCAGAAATGAAGTGGCGCGTTTATGTCGTGTTGTGATGAAATTTAAGAAAGAACGCCAACCAAATCAGTAATTTTCCCAGTTGACTTGAGCCTCAAAAGTAGGTCTTCATTAAATCCTAGATTATTCCCTATTTCACTTACTAATAACAAATACATATTGCTTACTGTTTTACCGTACTTTGATTGATTAGGAATAATATCAGCAAGAATAAGGAGTCTCTATTGTCATGGTTATTCCTAAAATTAGAAAAACAACCTTTTGCAGATCTCTTAAACTGAGTGTACTTCACAAAAACTGTTTGCGGTAACCAACCCAGCAAATACGTTTTCTGCAGTGATTGAATTATTAGAACCGGAAAAAAGTTTTCAGATTTAGACTAAATTCAGCCTCGTGTGTTGTTTCACCACTTGCTACTTATTTACCAAATTTCCAAGGTGTGGCTTAACTTTAACCATAAGCTGCACAACAAATGAGACGTCACAAATTTTCCGACCTTAACCTGCCTGTCGCAAATGCCTACACAAAAGAAAAATTTATTAATTCACTTCTTATTACCCAGTGAGTATTGGTAAAAAAAAAAAATTGGTTTGCAACCTGAAACAATGAAAAGTTGAAAGCGAACACTGGTTTGGCAACATGAATAATAAACCTAGAGTTAATTCTATTACCAAGCGGGCAAATTTAACAAAAGAGATACAAGCAACCAAAACTGAACCAGCCGTAAGGTTGAATAAGATGACAAGATAGCAAGAAGCTAAAAGTAGCGGGTCAAGAAACCTGCAGGTCATATTCCACCAGCTCCATCCTCGCACCAAACCCTGCAGTATTTAGCACGACCAATTTGTTTGATTTCAACTATAAGCAATGCCATAATCTACCTACCCAAAAAGTAAAAAAAACCATTTGTTTTAGGAAATTAATTGATGTTAAGCCCCCATTAACTCGAGAATTTTTCTTCCTTAAATAAGGGAAGCACTGTCATGATACTTGGAGTATGTTTGGTTTTGATCTCTGAATTTCTTTCTCCGTGTTTGTTATTGTTTTTACTTATTTTGGGACTGAAGATAAACTTTTTGTAATAAGAATTTATGGAACCAGTGAATGGACTTTCAGTCCGTCTCTGACTATATCGAAAATCAACCTGCCAAATGCATTTACAGATGTTTTTTGTTTTTGGAACCTGAAAACACCTTTGAGAATTAATACCAAAAGCAACCTTATGTTTCAGGACTGCATTTGGGAAAAGCTGAACTTTTTTGTTACCTGGAGTAAAAATGTATTGCAATACCAAAAGCGAATCACCAATCACGTTCGAAGGAAAACCACTTCATTTTCAATTAATTAACAAAATTTCCAGTTTTTCTAATCCTCGTCCATATTTAACCTTTCTGAGAATTCATTTTAAGAAGAATCAGAACTCATTTGCGACTTATTAGCTACCATGTATAAGGTAACGTAAAATGTCCAAACTCCAGAATCCTGTGCGTTTAATGCACAAAAGGGGGGTAAGATGTTTAAAAGGTGGAGATGCATTGTATGTTATACGACTATGTAAAGTAAGCTTAGCCTATCAACTAAAAAGTTATAACCTTCCAAAGCCCACTTCGGTTTAATTTTAATCACAGCACAATCACATTACCTCAGGAGAAGATTATGTTAAGTGTGTCGTCCAGAGAACTTTTTCGCCATTAACAGCTTAACTGGTCATGGAAAAAAAATGTGAAAACCAACCATAAGACTAAATATTCAAAAATCATCCACAAAAAAACACAAGAAGCTAGCCCCCCTCCTCTCTCCATCGGGTTGACCCTTCTCCTTCCTGTTGCCACAACTGACGCAACGCTTTAACGCCTAAAATTATGAAAAAGAGGTCACTTATCCTACATATTGAGGTTTTGGGTAAATTGTAAGTGGCTCACATTAGCAACAAGTAACAGTATACTGCCTATAAATTAGGTTTCAGCATACTGAATTTGGTTCACTTTTTTTTCAGCTTTTAGTTTCTAAAACCCAAAAATTTGTTTGGTGTCATATTGACTTCTAGTTTTTCATAGCTAAGTTTTGTGTAAAGGCTATCTTTTGGAAACTCTATTTTTTCAAGTTGTTCAACTTTCTATAGAATGAAAAGATATCTCTCTCTCCAAACCCCTTCTCTCCTTGTCATCGTGACACTCATGAGTCAATCCATTTCCTCTCCAATCCCTCGCTCTATTTCTTTCTTAACTTCTCATGCTCTATTTTGTTTTCATATTGGATCATTGATCACAAATAATAGTCCTTACCGATACACGAGAGATTGGGTAATTTACTCAATTTACAGTGAAGTTTACTTCCACTGTCGGTGTAGAGTTTTATTTGCACCAATGGACTTGGATGGCTAACATGTGTCCTCATATGCATTTGGAACCAAACGTAAAAGTGATCAAAGTAATTGTAAACACTCAATTTGTAACTCGTGATGGTACCCGGAAAACTTTTAGGGTACCATAGCAAACCCGAGCAGGGCTAGACTAATTTTAAGACCCCACAAGAAAACTCAGCATTCTGAGTCCTGCTCTAATTGACACCAGATAATATTCCATCTGTAGCTTTAACATTCTATATGCCAAAAGTGGTACAATTCCCTGAACATATTAATTCTACTTGCTAAATGTAAATCCATGTTTCTATAAACGAAGGTTACTATACAAATATAAACTCATGGACTAGCTACAAAATACGTGGGAAGATTCAGTATCTCCAAGGATATTTCACAGCCTTCAATCCATCTCATCCTCAAAAGAATCTTCAATGAATTTCGCTCTAGGAACTAGCAAGACTAGTCAATTGATATGCATATCATTATCTAAGACATGCCTAGCTAACATATATCAACTCGATTAAGGTTGATGTTATTAGACAGATAAATTGATATATATTTAAGTGGCAACATACACTACAAAGTAGAAATAGTAAGATTCTAGGCCTGGGTCCAACTATGCTGCCCTGCCGATAAGGTGCCCAAATAAAATTTCCTTTTCTGTTCATTAAATACATGAGAGATCAGAACAATTGTAGATAATCTCAGATCTTGATGGTACCTGAACCACAGCAGTGCTATTCTCAATATGAGACCCTACGTAAAGACTCGGTATTTTGGTTTCTGTTCTAATCGATACCAGTTATCATTCTTTTTTGCGCCATCATACATGCCAAACATGGTACCATTCACTTAAAATTAATTCAATCCCATGTTTCTATGAATGAAAGTTACTATACAAGAAAACAGAACTACTGCAGGAAACAGTTCTGTATACACTATGAGAATCACATGACCATATTCCAAAATATTTCTGCATGCAATTCATTTCTGAGCAATATAGATCTTTATTTTACATAGATATATACACAAGGAAAGCTTGTGCTTAGAACTTTCCATATATTGCTCGTTTTTGAGAGAGACGCCAGAACCTTCTCCTAAAGCCAAACCACTATAAGTTTACAGCTTTAGCATAAAAGCTAATAAATATGTGTGGAAGCTTCAGTATCCACAAGGATACTTCACTGCCTCCCAAATGTTCTCATCCTCGATATCACCAGCAAAAATTCCTGGATCGGCCGTTGCTTGAAAATCCATAGCTGCAATCGCCTCCTCCCAGATGGATGAGTCATCAAACTCCGGCAAGTTTGCCTTCAAATTCTCTGAATAACCGTAAATACTCATGTCCTCAATTTTCTTGTATGTGGGAGCAGAAAAATTATGAGAGAGCACAGGCTGAGTATTAATCCCAAATAAAGGATTTTGGGACGAACCCTCATTTCCTGGGTTCTCGTAAAACAGACTTTTTCTTGCTATATTTGCCCTCTCAGGGTACCTTATAGGGAAACTCCCGGAAGAGGGAGGGAACCGAGTACAAGCCGCCAGCACGGGCAGATTTAGCTTAGCCTCGGAGCCATAGAGCTTACGAGCAGCAACATCGTAAGCCATGGCTGCTTCATACGAGGTGTCAAAGGTCCCCAGCCAGAGACGGGGCCCATTGTTCGGTTCGCGTATCTCAGACACCCATTTGCCCCAAGACCTCTGCCTCACGCCTTTGTAAGTGCATGAAGCATTCTCTGGCCCTCCTTTCCCCCTCATGCAACCCTTCCTTGAGGTTGCCTGTTCGGGTTTCTTTCCGTTTGGCTTTCCCTCACCAAAATTTATCTTAGAATTGAACATATTTTTGGGAGCCAAGTCTTTTTACAATTGATAAACTCAAAGGATGAAGTGGCAATGAGCCTAAACCTAATTTGGGTACATTTATATAGAGAAATCGGGTGAAAGGATTAATGGAGGTAGCAATACAGCCCAAATACGTGTCCATCTTGCTGAAACTTGGCAAGACCAGCTTGTTTACAGTGTTTTCTTTTTCACACTTGGCCTGGGGGTTTCTTATACCCTAGGGTTCTAGGCCAACAGGAAAAGAGCAAAAAAATTGATTTGGACAGAGAGAGAGCGAGAGAGAGAGAGAATAGTTACGCGCACAAACTTCTCAGTTACAACAAGGTAAATGTAAAATCAGGATAAGTATGCATGAGGATCAAAAACTCGGTGGGCCATCATTTGCATGAGCTTTATACGTGGGAGCTTCTTGACCAAGTGGTCATAGGCGTAAAATTTTACAAGTCCGTATACAACTGTCTCTGTGGGGCTTCTACAAAAGAACAAAACTGTGTGCGTATGAACTCCCGTGTTTTCGGTAATAAGTTCATGGAATCAAGTTCTAACTTGGCGTATATAAATGGGATTTACACAAATGAAGTAGGGCGTTGATATCGTGTTGTGATGAAATTTAAGAACGCCAACCAAATCAGTAATTGTCCTAGTTGACTTGAGCCTCAAAAGTAGGCCTTCATTATATCCTAAATTACTCCTCCATTGCACTTACTGATAACAAATAAATATTACTAACTATTTTATCATAATCTGATTGACTTAGGATATAGTATCAGCAAGATTAAGGAGTCTGTGAGGTCTGTTCTCATTGGTTTTGGGACGAAAACCAATTAAACTATGGGAAACTCCTTTGTTTTCGTGTTTATTTCTAATTTTAGGGAACTGGAAAACAACCTTTTGCAGAACTCTTAAACTGAGTGTCCTTCAAGAAAAATCTCCAATACTGTTTGTGGTAACCAATGCCCCAAATGCGTTTTCTGCAGTGATTGAATTTTAAGAACCAGAAAAAAGTGTTTGATTTGTAGGCCCAAGTACGGACTAGCGTCTTTTACCACATACAACCCTAGTTCAAACCTGCCCTTCCAAATGCTAATATAAAAGAACAATTTATTAATTCGCTTCTTATTACCCAGTGACTATCGGTACAAAATCAGTTTGCAACGTGAAACAATGAAAACTTGAACCGCAAACGTGGGTGTGGTAACATGAATAAACATGTGTTTAAATAAGATACAAGCATAAACAATCAAAATTGTACCAGTCACTAGGATGAACAAGATGACAATTTTTAGCATGACACTTTGCTTGATTTAACTATAAGCAATGCCATAATCTATTTGCACAAAAAAAAAAAAAAAGTTTCAGGAAAATTAATTGATGTTAAGAACCATTGTTAACTCGCGATTTTTCTTCCTTTAATAAGGGAAGCACTTCGTATTACTTGGATTATGTTCGGTTTTTGATCTCTGAATTTTCTATTTCCATTCTTATTCTTGTTTTAACTGTGACTGAAGATTATGGAACTTCAGAAACTCTTTTGTGAAAATTTTTTTTGGAACCAGTGAAAAAATAAATTTCAGGTTGTCTGTAACTATGGAAAATCAACATGTCAAATGGTTTACAGCAGTTTTTTTTTTTTTTTTAAGAACCTGGAAGCACCTTGGAGAACTAAAACCGAAAACAACCTCATGTTTCAGGAATGCATTTGGGAAAAACCAAGCTTTGTTTTCTTTAGAGCCAAAAATGTATTGCAAAACCAAAACCCAAGCACCAGTAATGTAAAGCAAAATCACATCGTTCTCAACAGACTGACAAAATTTCTAGTTTTTTAATCCTCATGGACATTCAACCCTTCTGAGAAATAGTTTCAAGAAGAATCAGAACTCGTTCACGACTTATTAGTTACCATGTATAAGGTAACAAAAAATATTCGAACTCTAGAACCATCAACCGAGCATTTAAATGTAGAGTGGGGGAAGAGCATTACTATGTTTTATGGCTATGCCAGGTATGCTTAGCCTATCTACCAAAGCTCACTTCAGTTTAAGCCTAAGCATGTTCACTATCGCATTGCCTCAGGACAAAATTACGTTAAATGTGTCGTCCACAGAACTTTTTTGCCATTAACTAGATAGCTGGTAAGAAAAGAAATATGTGAAAACCAGCCTACAAGACTATTTATGCACAACCCAGCCATAGAAAAGCACGTCAGGGTAGCCTCCTCCCTCTCTTCACCGGGTTCACCTCTCTCCTTCTCGTTGTCAATATTGTGTGCCACTTAAGAGTGTTCCTGATAGTTTACACCCCTCGCTACCACTGCTTTTTAATACTTGAGCATTTTTACCTTCCCTGAGACAGTAAGATGAACTCCGTTCGTGTATGTTTTCCACTGTTTTCCCTTCGTTGTCACTCATATTAATTTCGTTACTACGTTGACGCTCTATACTGACAAATTGTCTATAATTTTAGAAGTCCAAGTTGTGGATCATAGTTTTTGCCAATGAAGTGTGCCTCTTAAACTTTTAGTTTCACTTGAAAATGATAGATATCCCAACCCATCTCTCCCCCCAAGTATAACTCGCACATCGGCCACTTCAATTGACTTACAATTTCACCTAAATATCACAACATTGAAACATATGATTTTTTAAGCTAGGGCCATATATATTAACATTTATGTATGGGCCAGTTTTCGCTCATTACCTACCAACCCTTTTAAGTTCAACTCTTAGCCCGAGCTTATGAAATGGTTGTTCAGCATCACGGTTCTCAAAAAAGTCTACATAGTAATGTCTAATGCTACAAGTTATTCTTATATCTCATTTCAAAGATCAATCCCTTGTAAAGAAACTTATAATGTATGTTTCAAGATACAGACCTTAACATGCAACCATACTTAAAGATACCTAACTGACAGGCTTGGAACTTGAATCTGCACTTTTCGTACTCTAATATAATGTCGAAAGTTATTTTAGAACTAATCACAAATTTGCACACAATATAAATGTACGTAATTTAGTCTCACATATCAAAGTTCACTCCTGTGTAAAAAGATTCTTTTTACCCCCTTAACATGTAAGTTGCATGCAGTGGTCAATTATGAGTGATGAGTACCAGAAAGTGTTGAAACTTGAAAGAGCCGTCTATGAACCCAATCTGATAAACGAAAGTACAATATCGATTTATCATAACATAAGCAAGCAAAAGAATAGAAAACAGAGAACAAAAGCGATATAGCGTAAGCAAAAGATGACTTACTCGAGCGAACAAAAACTAGAGAGTTTGGAAAAAGGTTGGGATGAGATCACTTCAAAGTATAAACTGTAAATAATATTGAAAGGTGCCATCGGTAAAATTCATGGTAAAAACTACGAAGAGCAATCGATAGATTGAAAGCGCATTTGCTAAGACCTTTCCAACTACGATTTTTTCAATTTTAAAACAGTTTGTCATACAATTTTTGGCCTATTTACAGAAATATATGGCAACAAACATTACTAGGTACAAGAGTAAGGTATCGAGCCATCGAGCCTTGATCTAATCCTGTGCCTTGCTGGCATGGTACCCGAACAATATTTCCTTTCATGTTCAAAAAAATCATAGAAGTGATCAAAGTAATCGGAACACTCTCAATTTGTAACTCGTAACGGTACCCGAAAAAAAATTCGGTTCAGAGTTATTCTAACACCCAACAAGAAGACTCTGCATTCCGATTTCTACTCTAATCTATACCGGATATTATTCCATCTGTAGACTTGACAACATTCTATATGCGAAATAATATCATTTCATGAACAAATTAATTCTATATGAAACCGCATACCCATGTTTCTATGAATGGAAGTTGCCATACAAGAATTTCTGCAGGAAATTCTAATATTCATATACAACATGATCACATAAACAATTACAAAATTTCTGTTCATATACGTCGATATTTATATAAAAACTATACAAGCAATGCACGTGCTTAGTACCGTTCATATATTGCTCAGATTTGGCAGACACGCCAGAAACCTTGTTCTACATCCAAAAATCAGCAACATCTACGGGCAGGTTTTATTTACTTATATAGACGTTCATAACTAGACTTCAGTAGCTATATATATTCGTATGCTCATAGAGTGGCAATTCAATATGCGAGGAAGAAAATATCTCCAAAATTACTTCTATGCCTCCCAATATTTCCCATCCTCGAAAGAATCTTCAATAAATTTCATGATAGGAACTAGCAAGAGCAATCTATCGAAATAAATGGCATTATCAAAGACATGTCTAGATAACATTTATCAACTCCATTACAGTTGACGCTATTAAACAGAGAAATTAATAGATGTTTATATGGTTACTTATCACTACAAGGTAAAAATAGTAAGATTCTAGGCCTGGATCCAACTATGCTGCCTTGCCATTATGGTATCCAAACAAATTTTCATTTTCCGTTGAGAAACTTCCTTAGGCTCCGTTCAGTGCAAAAATTTCTCATGGGAAAATGTGATAGAAAGGAAAATCTCTTCACAAAAAATCATGGAT
>MKEJ01100925.1:0-11013 GCA_001753735.1 Embelia ribes | reverse complement strand
TTAGTAGTTTTAGTTTGGTTGTGTTAGATTCTCACAATCGCAACCCTGGGTCCCAATGCTGGGGATTTGGGGGCGCGACATGTGAGATGGACAGGTTTATTTATTGTTATATCATGTTTTTTGTTTACTTTACCATGCTTCCCTTCACGTCCCCGAGGTCACTGATTTTCGCGGCGTGACAGTTTCATTCTCCATCTTATTCGTTCAAATTTCATTTATTTTTAGGCTTTGTTGTTCACCGAAATAAATTGGTTATTATTATTCCCTATCCCGAGGAGATAATTTTTATAGTAGGTTTTATTTGATCCGTGCTCATTTACTAAATCAAATCTCAGGGTGAAAAAAGGAAAATTTTGGGGCTTATTTCATCGAGCTTTTGGGTGAATCCTAGTACTTTTATGGGTACAAGTATATTAAGAATAACAATATAAATTTGAATCTATGTCTGAAATTGGCATGTGAATATGTCTTGAATTTGTGTTTGATTTAATGGTTGATATGTATTATGTGTATTAATTTTGTGATTGTAAAGCCTATAAAAACGATTTAAAAAGGCGGCTCTGATATTGTTAAATATATATATCAATTGTGACACTTAACGTACATGTATATAAATTTTGCGCGGTACATTATAATATATACAATTTTTTTATTCGTGTTAAATAGTATACATTCATAATATACATTGTTAATATACAATTTGTGACTCAAGAGACAAATAGCGTTGAATACATGGGAAAGTGTGATTGTGAGAGTTGATAAGAATATCCTTAAAGTATTGGAAAAAGGGTAGTTTGTGTTATAAAAATGGAACTATGAGTCACTACTCTATTCAGCACTTGTATCAATATTTTTTATACTCTTGTAGATTTTATGAGCGACCTGAGTTGGGCCTATGATTTAAGACACCTCCTGGAGAAGTATGTCATAAAAGAGGACATTTGTTATTTATGTAGTCCCACTATAAACCTTTATGAGATGCTAGTTCCTTACTCTTACGTTGACTCATAGTTGGCCTTCATGTTTGTAATTGTGAGCGTGCTCGATATTTGTGATTTGTGATTTTTGAGCAGGCTTTGTTACTCAGTTAGGATCTAGCATAAGGGCTTGTGATTCATTATTGGAGTATCATGGCACGTTTTATATTTACGAGTCGATTACTCTATACATACATGTTGATAACATATTCAGTTGTTATTATATGAAATTATGGTTGGTGCAAGAGCATGTTATAAGTTTTGCTTACATCGTAGCTTCTTATTTGGCTTGTTGATTGGTAATTTAACTTGTAGCTTTTCCTTTGCATCATACTCCTATATATATTGATTTGCAGGCTACGATGCAAGTGTCGGGTATACGTGAATGCTCAAGGACTATGATAGATGACCATGTATTATTGAGATGTTGAAGGTTCAATATAATAGAGACTTGTTATAATTGTATTGTAGCTTCAATATTATCGTGTTTAGAATTTGGAACCTTATGTATATATAAATTATTTTTAGACAAGCAACACGCTTGATTTGTATATCGTAGACTTAGGAAATTTACACTTTTGTGGCTATTGTATATATGTAACCAGTTGTAGATTTGTATATGGAAGTACAACTCTGATCTATGTATTATGTGGGGATTTTTTTGTGTTTTGTGATTTCAAGTTGTTTTGTGTATCTTACTGTCTATTTTGTGTCCCTTTGTGACTCGTGTTCCCTAGTTCTCTGGGATTCGGGGCGCAACAATGCCTATTTAGTTGGATTTTCTATTATGATTATATTTTTTTCATGAAAACACCAAGCGGAATCAAGAGCTTGAAGTCAATGATACTGATTTAGGGCAGGTCGAAGCTCGCTCGAAGATTTACTTATCATTTTCTATCAATTTTTTTCATTATGTTATCATTTTCAAACAATTGTATGCCATAAGTCAAGGCATTTATTTATGTTCAGTTTGAATAAGTTGTACAGCCAGAAAACATGATAATAAGACCTCATGGGTTGTATTTCATTGTTTAGATTTCGTTTATAACATTTATGAGATATGGTTTATTTCAGTTTTGACTAGTAAATACATAAATGAATGCATAGTGATGTTTTGTGGTTGTTTAGAATTACGGGGTGTTACATCTACCATTATATTGGATTTAGTAATTTGTGGACTCTTTACCAATCAAATAATGTCAGTTTTATTCGCAATAATCAAATAATAACAGTTAAGAGTATTTCCAATGGTTTCTCTTTACACATTCTCAAAAACACAAAAAAAAAAAAAAATTGACATTATTTTTATTTTATAAAACCTCTATTTCTTACATTCTGCATCGAATTATCTGTCACATTCTCTACATCAAAAACTATTTTTATAACTTCGATCATTCCTCACTTGGAATTCCGTACATTCCAATTCATATATTAATACTTAGTTTAAATTTAGATATTTAATTTAAATATAATTTGTTAATTTGCTATACAAATGAAAAAAAATATAAATAGAATCCCTGTTAAAAAAGGGAAGAGAAAGAGAAAGAGAAACGAGGAGAGAGAAAAGCATATAAATAGAATATTATACAATTTACTATAAATAAGAAAATATAGATATAATATCTTAATACAAAATATAAGTTATTAGAATTAAAATTTTGTTTTTTTAATAAAATAAAGTTTGATTTTAATAAGAAACATAAATTTAAATATGAAAATTTTAAATTCAACAATATTTTTATTATATAATTTGGAAAACAAATTTTTTGGTAAATGTTAATTTAAAAAATGGAATTATTAAATATTAAAATTATTTTTTTACTTAAATTTTAATTTATTTTTTATATTTTGGAGTTTTAAATTAAATAATTATCTTTTAATATTAAATTTAAAATAATGTTATTATTAATATTAAATTATAGTAAAATATATATATTTAAATTTTATATTTTTAAGTAAAGATGGAGTGAGAGGAGAGAGTATATATTAATTTTCTAAAATATAATAGTGAAATGGCAAGACTTGATATAGAATATATTAGTTTTATATTTCAAAAAAAAAAATAGTAGTTTTTAAAATTTTGGTAACCATTTGAGATGTTCTCCTTTATGTAACCACCACATAATTTGATTTAGGATTAAAAAAAAAAGTGACATTATACTATATTTGCTTATTTTATTTTTTTCGTTTCAATTCAATGCATAATTCCTATATTTCAAATCAAATAACATTCCAAAATGGTAAGAAATTAAGTCCTATCACTGGCGGTATTAGAGAGTTTGCTAATGAGTCTGCAAGTTACTCGAGGTTTCTCCATCTCCATGTGTTTCTTATCATCCTTTTATTAATACTAATTTTGGTGAGTTCCTAGTGAACAATTTTTTTTGGAGCAATTAGGGTATCCTTTACTTGTCAAGTCGTGGGTTTGTTGTTAGAAATTTCGATTATGCGTCGACTGTTGTCCATTCTGGTTATGATAAGAACAATAGAAATATCTATCAACCGAGTTTTCTCAATATAGTTTGTATCAGAGATAATTGCCTATGATCAAAGTGTTTTGTATCTTTCACTGTATACAATTAGAGTTTGTTATGAGTACCAAAAAAGTGGTATCAGGAGGAAATATATATGCCCAGCTATATGTAGTGTTTTGGTTTTGAAATTGTCAATTAATATATCAATACTTTGTTTTACAATTTTGCAATGTGATATGATTTTGTAGTAGTTTTAGTTGGGTAACAGTATTTTGATTGCTCCGTTTTTATTTTTCGTATGATTTTTAAGTCTTGCTACCTCTTTATCTCATATGATTTTGTAGTAGCAATTTTGTCCTTTTTTTAAGTCTTTTACAAGCACCTCGTTGTAGTCCACCCTATTACAAAAAAGGTTCACAAAAAAAAAACTTATTATTCTAGAAATAATTCTAAAATAAATTTCCTTAGCAAAATATCATGATATTCTTTTTTATTATAATATTTAGAAATTTCTCTATCTATTTATTATTACTAGCCGACGATGCACACGTTATACATGTGTAATTCATTAAATTGTAAATAGCCTAACAATACAAATGGGGAGTTTTTATAATATTGCGAAAAGTTCCGATCAAAACTCAAAATGTACCATAACTTTCGATCCAAGAGATTTATTGCAATTAAAAAAGACTCTGAAAAAAGTAAATATGAAAAAAAAATCTTATATGTGGAGAGTCAGCACTCGTAAGGGGAGATTAATAATCAAGAGAGAGATATAGGAGAGAAAAATTAAAAAGTGTTGTCCTTTGGTCATTGAGTAATGTTAACAAGTGTCCTCGGGCATTTATCAAGTAATTTCAAATGTCTATATGTTCTATAACATATCACGTTTGAAACATTATTGATGAGCAGCAAACATATACAGTGTAGCACTTAATTAAACAAGCGTTTAATGCTCCTTAACAAGCGCCGTAGCGGTACTTGTTAACATTTCATCATTACCCTATTATTATTGTTTAAACCCAGGGGCTTAATTTTGTGTGATGTGTGGTGTGCCTGGTCACTTAAAGACGACATGGTTTTCTTTTGACTAGTGAACAAGATAATAAGCTGAGAAAGGATAATACTTATACATAACTACCATAATGTTGGGCCCTTCGTAGCCATAGCACAACAGTACGATAACGAGTTCCTAAATCCTGACTTGGTGAATAATATGTGAGTTTGAATTATGAATAGGGGTTTGTGATGAACATGCAACCATCTGAGGCTGAAGCTGGGTTTGATGTGAGATTGCCGCCGACAGTGGATCCTGAGCTCTTGAGGAAAAGGATTGCAGATGAATGGGCACCAGCTACCAGAAATATGACTTATGAGGTGACAACTCTTTCCATTCATTAAATTTTACCATTTCATTCCGAGTTTAATCATTTCAATAGTAGATAAATAATAATATGTTTTGCAGTTTCGTGTTGGTTTTTTTCTGGTGCACTTGGTGGCTGTTATAGTTGGCATGGCTACTCTGCTAGGGTCCTTCTAAGTCTAAAAATTTTCACTGATTGGTTTCCAGCCTCTTTATATTTATTATTATTTTGGTTTATAATCTCTTTACTTGGTTCATCTTATGAGGCTTCTTATGCCATCAATTTGTGCTTTATGATTGATGCAAATTGACTTTGAAATGTGCATTAGATAAGTTGAACTGATGCAAAATTAAAATTGGGCAACTTCCATATGAAATGCTAGTGCTCAAATTTTTTTCTTAAGATTTCATTTCCCCAGACTATTGTTGAGTTGATACAGAATTATCAATAAAACTTGTTTTATACATTTCTAATGTTGAAATATGGAATTTGGCAATATCAATATGACATCATTACGTGAAACATTGTTGAACAGGTTGAATGGGATGGGGTGTGTGCATGGTACAATACATCTATCAATATGCAGTACCATGGTTAATGGGCTTAGTTGGAATGGCAGCTTGGATCATGATTTGCGTCGGACTGGATTACCTATACATATTGGAGATGGATATAGTTTAAGTGTGTATTCTCTACAATTTTATTATGATTTCACCTTGCACTTGGGTTGACGGTTGTGGGATTGGGATTTCTAATCCACCATAATAAGGGTGCCATAATAGATTTCAAAAGGAGGGGTAATGGTCCATGTAGTTGTGAGTGTTATTTTTGTTTAAGCGACTTGCAATAGTCCACAAAAGTGTTGTGCGACTCTCGATAGACCAAGTGGAAGTGTTATACTAAACCATTAACGAACATGAACATGACAAGATGTGTAGATCAATGGATCTTCACCATGTGATAATATGAGGTTACATCTAGTTTAATGTAGATACACCCTGTGACTCTCTTAAGACGAGATTGTTGGCCAGGTAAAGGAAATCGGAATGGTCCATGTCCTAATTAGATGTTTAAGTGTAAACACTCCTTAATTCTTTGGGTATGAAAGTATACCAGTGTTTTGAAACAGTCATAAAGTGAGCAAGAGATTTAACTGGTAACACCGGGAGAATTTGGAATAAGTTTTCGTTAAGAATGTTTGGGAGATTTTCTTCACTGCGAGGAAAAAGGATAAGAAAGAAAAGGTGCAGAAAACTTGCTTCTGTTTTACTCTGATGCTACTCTCATTTCTTCTCTTCCTTAATCTCTATTCTTCTTCTCTCCACTTAATTATTAATCTTTGTTTTAAAAAATAATTTATGACATTAGCAGCTAAGTTTATTAGTTCATGGTAAGTGTCTCGAATAAGTAGCATTTTTGTTCCTTTGATAGAAAATTAGGGTGTGAATGAGCACAATGATGAGAAAGTGAGCCTATTAAACACAACATGACTCTTTGATATTGCAGATAACTGAAAAAGGGCCACTAAGAGACTATATGGGTCGCCCTCTGATGACGGCCACTAATGATTCAAACCCTTGGTGGCTTGTTTTTAAGAAAGCCGTTGAAGCTGCTGGGGGAAAACTTTCGAAACCTGAAATTTTATCTTCAACTACTGATGCTCGGTACATAAGACAGATGGGAATTCCTACCCTTGGTTTCTCTCCAATAAAGAATACTCCCATCTTGCTCCATGATCATAATGAGTTTTGACAGCTTGTACTGTCTTCATTTTGTTTAACATGCTAGTATTGATTGTTGTTTTTTATATTTGTACTTTTGTTGGGATGCTAAAGTTACTCTTGGGTATGTTTCCAATGCTATTTCCTGGCCCTGAATACAGAAATAGCACAATAAATATGTATGGCTACCGAACTGGTTCCCAAAACAGATGGTAGAGAATTTTTGTAAGAGCATTACTGTGTTAGAAACCAACATAAGCTGGTTTTGCAAGTTTACTAGTGTTTCTTTCTATTTTCTGGTGTAGCTATTTTGGAAGTTCAACTGTCATCAGTCTTGATGCCGATGATAACTATATGGAGAATGAAAACATAAGATGGTTAGTTATGATGTGCTAATCTTGTGGGTGTGGAGGTGGCTAACATTTGTTCGAAAAATAGTTATGATGTTGCTATTGAATGATTCTAATGTTGCTGCTGCTCCTGATAAAATGGAGAACAATTCTCAGAATGCTACTATGACATCTACTAAAAAGAAAAAGAAGAAGCAAAAGGTCAAAGAGATTGCTCTTAAGGAGGCAGCTTTTCATCCTTTAACTTTTTCTTCTTATCAAGAAGATATGGTGCCTTTCAATAACACTATTGAGGGTTTGATGGGGAATTTCCTCCTAGCTATGATTTTGATATTAACTCTGAACCCGAAAATATGGCTCTCAATAAATTGGTGAAGGGTAAAGTAAAGCATCACTGCATGGCTACAAGAGGACACAAAGTTAGAGTCAAGTTGTAAAAGGGTTCTCTCTATATAAGATTCAAGCTTCTTTTCTGATGGAAGCTTGCCCCTATTAAGAATCTGTTTTTAGTCTCTGAAATTATGGTTCAAAACTGGTGAGGTTTTCTTCGTGGTTGGATTCCCGTAGAATTGCTCTCGCCAACAAATGGAGTTTTGGAATTTTTTGTCTGTAAGTTGTCATAGCTTTGTATATGGTCTCTAGGCCTCCCTATATATATATATATATAAGTTATTTCTTTGTTAAAGAAAAATACATAAGATGGTTGGTAAGACAGAATCAAGACACCCTTATGTTTTGCTTTCGTAGTATGGTAAAAAACTCAAAGATTATTGGAAAGAAAATCATAAGCACCCCATAAATTATGTAATAGTGCTTGGGGACTTCTTGATTTATACATGCTTGTATTGAAATGCAATATTTAAAATTTGGATTTTTTTGTTGCAGTTTTTGAAGGATACCGTCTTTTTGGAGGGGATTGAAATATATGCATCAATAATCAAATCTTTAAGTTCCTTTGAAGGGGTTGCTCCTCTTTAACATGCTAAAGAGAGTGAATATATTGAAGGTCAATGATTGATAAGCATTGCAGATAACCAACTTGGAATATTGGTGATATTTGTAAAATGTAAACATTTTTCCTTGCTTTCCCGTGCCCTCTTTAATTTGGCCGTATCTTGATTTGCTGCTCTTAATTTTTCAGTTCATGTACATTTTTTCCTATAGAAGTATACTCTTGCATAACGTTGCCAAAGCCTCGAAGCGCATTTGTTGTATGTGTATTGACTTGAGTTTCATGTTCTTTGTAATCCAATTGCAGTTAAATCATCTCTTAACTGTCAACTTCTTATGCACTAAAGTTTTGATCAGCATGTGTGTTATACTCTTCCAACTTATTATATAGTTCTTCTGTGGTAACCCTATATGTCCTTTGTTTCTTAAATATAAGAGCAATCCACAAAATATAAGATCTTGGCATGCATGTGTTTTTACCTGTCGTTACTCTTTCGTCATGGAAGAGTGCCTTTAGTAGAATTGTCTTCTGCTTGTCATTTTCGCACTTTCCATCTATGGTTTTGCTCTACAAATGCTACTCCGTTTGGAGTCTCATGGTTTATGCTTTAAGACTAAGCCATTCAAATAGGAGTTGATATTGCAACTGACTGAATGGCCCTCAAGTGCCTTGAAATTTTCATCTACGAAAATATTAGCTTTGGTGATAACATTGTAGAGATTAGAAACCTCGTTTGAGGATAACATAGGATATGAGGTACATATAGCGTTTATGTTGCTGATTGCAATAATGTTTATAGTCCGAATGTTTAGCATAATGGAGCTCGAGGTGTGTTTGGACTAGCGCATAGGTCATTTATACATATATTGTCAATAATATAAAAAAAAGAAAAGAAAAAAAGGAAGAATCTCTCTTTATACCTTATCTTTTTAGTTTCGTTTCAATTAACTAATTGTTTCACTTGTTTCAATTTACTCTATATTTTTTTATTCCGCTAATCAATTTGGCCCAATAGTTAATACCATTAACTATATGTAAAAAAAGATGCATTTTTAGATTTTGAATAAAAATGGTTTGAGTCCATTTATTTTTCTGAAATATGATTGAAAAATATAATTTTTTTTTCTAATTTCGAAATAAAAAATCTGGCAATGCAAATATTTTCAAAATTTCAAGTTCTAAATTTACATAAAATTCCATTAAATGAGTAAAATTTTAGAACATTATTAGAAAATATTAAAAGTTCATAAAATAATTTTTGAGGATTGAGACATTATTTGAATCCATTCATTCTGCTCAAAGAATAACTGATGAGTATATATTTGTACATGTCATTATACAGGGGACTGTTGCTGTAATAATACAAAATCTATGCCACCGCTCAAATTAACAGGTAAAGTAGAGACTAATTATGTAAATTTTTTGATAGTTGTCAAGATATTGTGTACAACTAGAAATACTATCAATTGTTAGTTAAAAAGATAGTTCACTATCTCTCTCTACATTAACTACTTAATTATATATTTTACTTTATGTACATTGTACTTTACCTACCTCGGTCCCAAAACTTACTTAAGAATTAGAGAATTTGTGGGCACACCTCTGCCCACACTTGTAAGTATTGAAGCAGAGCTCAAGAAGACCACCTTTGGAGATAGGAGTTCACCTCATATGAAGAAGATCTAATTGATCGGAGCTCGACAAAAAGAATTTCAACCTCAGAATTGCATTATTCACTTCGGAAGCCACTACCCAACCTCAATGCAGATATTGACTCTTCACCTGACGCCATCTGTGGGAACTTATTGTAGAGGAAGAATTTAAGTTCATGAATCTTTCACACTTAAAAATAGCCTCGAGAAATTGAAAAGATGTCGAAGTCCCCTGATGATCAGTCCATTCTTCTGCCATGCGATGTTTGAGACTCTACCTCTAGAGATGGATCTACTTCTAGGCCACAAATCTCTCATAAAGTTGGTAAAATCTTCTCCCCCAATCCTTCTTTGCCTTCCACCAATGTTCCTTTCAGACCTCTCACCCAAAACAACCTCTCTAACCTTATATTGCTTGAAGTGTATGCATGGCTCAAACCACAAACAATAAACAACCCAAGTTTCTCAAGGAATCCCTTTGAACTTCTAGACTTGCAAACTTTAATTGCCTCTATTATTTGTGAAAAAGTTCAAGCTACCCTTACTTCCTATGGGTTACCTCTTAAGGGAAGGAAACCACCCCATTCCTACCACACATGAACACCAATATATGTATGTTGATTTTCCACCTCAGGTCAGGGAAAGGATCCCACCAGAACCAACACTGGCAATTGAACGAAACCAAACCATTATTAAAGGCAGAGATAGAGATATGGGGCAACATCTACACTGCCTTCTGTGCTTGAAGTTAGTAGAGAAGCAGAGCGTGAAGGTTCTGTCCTAGTCAGAAGACGCAGGTTTCCCTATCTCAGAGTAGCTGATGTACAAAGGCGTAGACATTATGGTTTCAGGGTCTGAGGGTCCCAAACCACCAACTCCTCCAGTGCCATCGGTTACATTCTGCTTGAAGAAGAAGATGATATTTGTAACGCTCGAAATTCTAAACAACCCCGAGTACGTCATTAACCAATAATCACAATATCTACTAGACAATACCGAATTAAAACATATTTCATAAATAGAATAAAAGAGGTCAAATGCGATAAAACATAATCCACTGGACCATATTATCATATTTTGGCCTTACAACTTTAGTAAAAAACAAATAAAAATATCATCTTGGCCAATAGCCTACAATTGTCTTAAATGAAATAACAAAAATATGGCACTAAAATAAATAACGACGAAACCATTCCCAAGTGAGCTTCAATATGTCCTAACCCTACTTTCCATGATTCCTAGCTCCTGGTTCTACTTGATGTTTTCATATAAAATAACAATAGAAAAATCAACAAAGCAAGCATGAGTTAGAAAAATGTCCAGTTTATTGAAAAAACGATGACAATAAATATGAAAATGAAAACACATAATTATAAATCTATATTTGTCTAATACAATTTCAACTTAACATAAATCATCGTAAACGTGTAATCTAAATCAATAATAGAACTATATAACATGATGGGATACATGTACTCCCGTTTGGAATACCTGTCCTTCTAAGGCTTTATGCATAAAGGCTT
>MKEJ01100918.1:0-18520 GCA_001753735.1 Embelia ribes | reverse complement strand
TTCATTCAAATAGAAATTGTTTTCATACAAAAAACACTATAGCTAAGAAGTTGAAACACACAAGCCCCAGAGAACAAGGTGAAGTATTTTCGATATCGCATTAGTGGTTTAGCTATTAATCCATATGATCGTCCCCAACCCTTTTTTCTACGATAAGCAATCTACTAGAGCATTTTTTAAAACATTTTCATTTGCTACGTAAATACAAGGAATGAGTAAATTTTATTGATTATGGGAAGGATAACATATATTGTAACTATCGCACTGATGCACGATAAAAAATATAAAATTCATAAAAATAAAATATGTCCACACTAACACTACTACTAATTAATGTGTTCAATCATGCGATCTCTAGAGCGTAGTTAGTACAATAAGGGCCAATAAAAAAATATTATACGGTACAAACAAATTTAATAAAATTCTCGGCATAAAAATTTGTGCCAAAATTTCGGTATAATATATGGATTAGAAATATAAATTCTAAGCAATATATTAATTCCTTTTTACTTCATGAGTTTTAAATGAAAAAATAGCTAATAGACATGAATTATACGTGCATTCAACGGGTCATGTAAAAAACATATTTATTTTTATTAGGTTTTGTATTGATTCGGAAATCGGATGCCATTTTCAATTGCACGCATATAGGTGTATTATTGCACTTAGTGGTTTAAATTTTACTAACTAGTGTCCGGGCACCCACATGAGTGCAAGATTTAGAAAATTATTGCACAATTAATCAAATATCAACGGAAAAGAAGTCAATTAATAAAATAAAAATCAATTATGAGATTGACGAAACCAAAATATTTTGAATCATGGAAACCCATGCGAGTGTTTATATATAAAAAAAAAAAAACTTCCAATAAAATTTTACGGCTGTCATTGAGGGGAGAAAATTTGGATGAAAGAGGATAGAGAGAGAGAAGGAATGAAAGAGACTCGCTGAAAAGAATAGGGTGGAATGATATTCCAATTTTAGCCTTAATAGTTTTTTATTTATATTTTGTTCAATATTAATAAATTAAAATTTTAGAATGCAATTTTGACAATTCAAAATTAAGCTTCAATATTGTATATTTACATATAATAATAATAGGATAGGTAATCAGCACAATTTTCTAATAATAAATAATTAAAATTCTTTTTCTAGCTAAAATAATGGGCATAAAACCTTTAACAACATCAATCTTTCATACAGACAGTGGGCCATGAGCACATGACAAATTTGGCATATTAAATTTGTTTTACTTTTAAAATTGAAATTCCCGCCAATTTGCCATGAAATGCGCGGGCAGGTTTGATGGGCCCAATCCTTGGTGGCATTATTGACAAGCAAATTACATAAATATCCCTGCATAAAATATTTGTTATTTTCACATTTATTAATTTACAATACCATTTGTTAAAGTTTTAAGTGTTGTGTGAGGCTAGACATTTTTACATTCACATTAATTTTTCTTATACTGAATATATGAAAAAGTGTTCTATGAAACTTAACAAAATCAGTCCTAAAATTTTTTTTGAAACAATATGAAATTATATTTTATTTGGTTCATCATATTAGAAATACTTGTCATTTTATAATATAATATCGTCTGTGAATATTTATTATTGTTTTTTCCATTTTCCAATAATGCAAGTCCCTAAAACTGATGACATCTTAATTGTCCAATATACCTTCTTCTACTATTAAGTTATTGTAATACTATATTTTATTTTTTATTAACAATCATTCACATTCATCTACTTCTTCTAGGATACTCTCACTTTGCTGGGAAAATTATGCCAATGGTTCTCATAGTTGGACCAAAACCTTATTTGGTCCTCGTTGTTTAAAAAATCACCATAATAAGTGATGATTGATGCCCATAGTTTTTAAGAAGATGATAAATTGGTACTTTTTCCAATTTTAAAAATCACTATCATGGCCATACTAAGAGACTATATACCGACATAAATGGCTGTAAGTAATTAATTTCTTCTTCAAAAATCACTATTTCATTAAGTAAGGAATGACTTTTCATGCATAATAATAGGGACCAAAATTCACTGCTTTTCCAAAAGTATGCAAATTATCTCCACATTAATCGAAAGAAAGTACAAGGACCACAAAAACTTTTTTCCAAAGTTATGGGACCACTGCTTTAATTAATTAACCTAACTTTGTTGAAAAGTACTTAGATAGGGGCAAAAAGGTAAAAAAGGAGAAGGGTAAAATGGTCATTAAACAAATTCAGACTCCCAGAGCGGGAAACATTTATGCCCCCATAATTGCATCTCTTTCAGCCACTTTCTATTTGTCTTCCTGAAACCCTCTCTCTCTCTCTCTCTCTCTCTCTCTCTCTGAGTCTCTCTGCCGATGGCGAACCCGTCAATGGCGTCGCTGATTCGAGCGTATTGGTTCCCGCTCCTCCTCTTCGCATCTTCACTCTTCTTCCAGCTCATCGTTCTCCCCCGCTCTTACCCCACCTCTCACTACGATGGTAATAATAGCCGTTACGCTTAAACCCTATTCTTTATTCTCCTAAATCAGATAATTGATAACATTTATTGGCTTATTTGTGTAATTTAATTTTCGGATTTGATGACAGTTTTGGGGATCGAGAGGCATAGTTCTGTTGAAGATGTCACAAAAGCGTATGAGAGACTTGCATCTAAGTGGTAACGCGCTTTAAATTTTGCTTGTTTCATTAGTTTGATAAACTATTTATTGATGATCATTATTTGGTTTTGACATAGTTGAGAAAACCGGGGATGGCTAAGGACATTGTATTCGGATGGGAACTTTTTGTTAAAAATTATGTTCCAAAAAATAGGTATAATATTATAATGGTGTTATGAAATCAATTTAACATTTTTTTTCTTGTCTAGAAATATATTTTGAGAAGTTTACAATGGTAAAATGACTACAAGCCAAAAACAAAATGAATTTTACGTTATGTTCAAATAAGAGTATTTTTTTTTATTAACTTCCATATATATTCGGAAATGGAAGATTTTCAATTATACTTAGTACGGGTATTAAACGGAAAAAGTGTGAGTGTTTTTACACTATGGGTTTTGGTACCCCTTGTGTCACCTTTATGTAGCCATTGGCATTTGGAATTTACAATTGAAGATAGATATGGGTTTCGAAAACACTTGAAGAAGTTTTTATTTCCAACAAGTGTTTACTTTTAGTTTTTGTTTGGATTTGGATGGGTTATGTTCTGGTTCATGAGTGTAACTTAGTTACTCTGGCTGTTTTATTAGTCTTGCTCTAGTGTTTAACTGTTGACTAGAATGACTGAGGTTTACAAATTGATGGTCTAATGTTAAGCAACTTAGAAGTGAGGCCAGGTGGTTGTTCTTTGGTACACATTTTTTGTGGATTAATATCGTCAAGATATTACTCAGTCTGGGTAACTTGATATGATAGAAATAGCAGATGGTAACTCTACTGCCAAAGCTGAACTACCAAAGTTGGGACGCAAATAAATAAGACTATAAAGTACGATAGGATACTTTGTTTGAGGTTTAAAATGCTTGATGATATACCAAGACTTTTCCATCGTGACCCTGTGCGTTTGGCCCTCTCTGCACGTTTATGTGTAGGAATACGGAAACTAAATATATTTTCTTGAAAATATCGGCCTCTCAGGTTAAACTCTGTGCTAATGTTTTCTTTTACGTCATTTCTTCAATTTGAGTCTATTGATGTTTTTACGATGATAACTACTCTTATTAGTTTACTTCACTGTGTAATCACATTAGTGTTTCCTCATGCAACTGGTGTAATCTTTCGAAAGATGTTGCCGAGATGTGTTGTTAACAGTGGTATAGCTACTGGTCAGTATTATTATTTTGATAATGTAATCACAAAATCATTTGTTCAGGACTGCGGGCACTGAAGTACCTCCGACATTTGATTTTGTTAAGGTTTGTAAGACTTATTTATGCTATGTAGATGTTTTGTGAATTCGGTTACTTTGTTTACAGATCCATATCTGACGTTATCTTGATACACTTGTGTGTGCTCAATTTTTCTTTGGTTTGTTTCAACTTCAATGTTAAAATAATTTTCTATTTTGTTCATTTTGCATAGGGATAGTCAAACATGAAGATTAAATTATAAAATAAGTTGCATTTGCTTTGAGTAATTATACCAGAAAACAGCTAAAGTTGGAAGAAATAAGTTTTTTTTCTAAATTTCCCATATCTAGTTTGTTTTATTTGTCAATCATGTGAAAACAAAGGTGGTAATTCCTTTTAAATCTTTGTCCTTGCACATTAATTGTCTTAAGTATTGCGTCATTCATTATTCCTCTGTCTATTGCATTGAGACTCGATGTAGTCGCGAGGAGTCGCAAGATGCATAAAGACAAAACAGTGGCTTAAAATCCTTTCTCCATAATCTGCAGGTCATTTTATTGCTGTTCTTAATTTTGATTTCAAATGTGTGGCAAGGCCGTTGGTCCGTTGCGGAGAAAAATAAAACCTCACACTTCATTTAGTTTTGGAGTCTTGTTTACCCCTGTAGTCATTGATCTTGAGATCCTGAGACACTGGTTGAATACCTAAAGGAATTTTGTTATAGTATATCATTTATCTTCTCAAGTCTGCAATTTGAATTTACTATGGTCTTGTAAAATTTGTTGTTTTCCTGATATTGGATTGTTCAATTTAAGTTATGCGGTCTTTTATACAGATTCGATATGCTTTTGAGCTGCTCACAAATACATTATGGAAGAGGGATTATGACACATATGGTGTTGACGAGCATATTGTGAGTTTCAAGATTTCATATTTTCATATTGAAGTTTATGATTTTTACTTTCTAATTCTACTCCTTTTCTTTTTCCCATTCTGTAATAAGCAGAACGTCTTGATAGGTGACATTGATTTCTTGTTTGTAGCATGTAATTCAAAAGTCCCAGGAGCAATATTCCAAGAAATCATTTTCTGAAATTGACCTTCCATTGTTTGAGCCTGCTGCCTTTGGTTGGTATTGATGCCCTATACTTTTTTAGTTGCTTATTGTTGGAATTTAATCTTCTTCTCCTTTCTTTTGCTTATGTCAGATCCAGGGGTTCAGGATTTTAACCTCGTCACCTCTGGGAACTTTCGGTCTAAGTTTGAGAATTCTAAAGCCTTGTTACTTCAGGTATGTTAAGTACTTATAGCGGCCGACAAACACCAAGGGCTGGTCGTTGGCCCTTTATATGTTTAGAATGCTATAGAAATGCAGGAAATACCTTTATTAACATTAGGAAACTTGATGTGTGAAACACATTCTCAAGTTTTTTTTTTTTTAATTCAGGTGTTTTCATTTGGAAGTAACCGTTGTGCAAACTTTTTTGAAGCCTGGAAAAGAATTGGTATGCAGGAATGGACTTAGTTTTTGTACTTTCACTTCATACTGGCTTTAAAATTGTCAACTATTATCATATGCTTCTTCAAGGATTTGAAATCTTCAGAAAATGTTGCCAGATCTCTGCATATTCATGAGGATTGTAAACTTAGGATATCTATTTTGTTCTTGTGTTGTCTTGGTTGTACATCCTCCCTCCCTCCCTTTCTGTAAGGTCGAAATAGGCCACATGTCTCTTAGTATAAAACCCTCGATCTGAAAGAAATGGCAGAATATATATATATATATATAGCCCAATGTACAAAGTTCCCACATTGGAGTTTGGGGAGAGTCTGATGTGCGTAGCCTTCCAATGTTTCCCAGAGAGGTGGTTTCCTAGGGGACAAACCCGTGATCTACAAGTCGATAGAGTTGGCCGTGGCACTAAACTACAGAAATTGAAGTTAGGGTTATACACTACTAGTATCAAATTTAGGAGGGGCTGAACATGGAGCAACAATTGTAATTCCAGGGGGTCTCTGGAATTAACAGCCCGCAATAAACCATAAGATCTAACACATTAAGTCAATGACAAGTCTCTTGTATTAACAATTGTAAAATACTTTTTTAGCTCTGAGATGCCCCTGATTATGTTACCCCAAAACTCACTACTGATTATAATCAAGCTTTAGAAATTCCCTAAATGGTACCTGATGACCGCTATTTATCTAGAACCCAATCTTGTTTTTTCTACAAGTGTATATCTACATACTATAAAATATGGGTTTCCGCATTAGACCTTCAAGGCACGTGATAACGTAATAATTAGGATTGAATAATTACATCGAACTCTCAGATTTGGTAACTTCACCAATTAGGCATACAGTGACATGATAACTAAAATTGAATAATTACATCGAACTGGCATACCTGATATGACTTCACCAAGTTTGCATGCGATGACATGATAATTAAGATTGAATAGTTGCATCAAACACATTCATATGTTTGTGCTACAATGTTTTATCCCTTTTTTCATAACATAATTTTTTTTCCACTCTCGTTACATGTCATCTAATTATTATAGTTGCTCTATGTTCAGTCTATCCTGAAATTAATATTGGTGGTATTTAAAGCCCTAACTTGAATTTCTACAAGTTAGGGCCAGTTAGGGCCATACACACCTCCATTGCGACTTGTGGATCACGTGTTCGTTTCGTTGGAAACAATTTCTCTGGAAACTGGGGTAAGGTTGCGTACATAAGACCTTCTTAGACCCCGCAATACGGGAGTTTTGTGCACTGAGTCATATATATTGACTGACGTAATATGATTTCTTTTTCTTAAATATCGAAGGAACTCTGATTTATTTTGAGTCAAGTTTTACTCGGTGGTGAGATTGGAAATATACTTTAAGATCATTTACCATTTGACACTGTGTAAGAGGGGAGGGAAGAATGAAAATTTGTTTAAAATAATGCGAAAACAGTCTAGTCTAGACTCAAGCCTCTCATATGCTGTTTCTGTTTGTGTTTGTGCTTTGGCATTTGAAAATGGCATTTTCTTTTTGGTGACTCTGTATGATTAGCTGTTTCCCATTTCTAAATGTTGGCTATCTTACATACTTTCAGTTCTTTTCTTCTTGGTTCTCTATATAATTTTACTTTTCTGGAATCCTTTTCAGCTGTCACCTGTAATTATTTCGATTATCGGTTCGACACATTGTTTAACTTACTCATTCTCCAAATGGCATTGGGTTGTTTTCTTTGTTTCAGCTGCTCTGTTGGAAGGTGTAGCAACTACTGGAATTGTCGAACTTGGAGATGTTCAGCTTGCAAAGTACCTTGCAGGGAAGACATTTACAGGGCAGCCTTCCTTTCAAAGTGGTTAGTATTTCACTTAAATATCTGTAGTTTTATGTTTTAATTTTCCAATTCTCTCTTATATTGAGATTGTTGTTGAGACTTGAGAGTACATACTTGACAGTTCCTATAGATGTAGTCATTGCCTAGGACCCAGGGGGAATCCATGATTTAAGTTTAGAGGGGGCAAGTTTTATATGCAATCATGTGTAAGATACTTAACTTTCATGAGTAATTTTCAATTTGATTAGGCATATGATCAGCTTTTCGTCGAAGGGAGGGATGTCTAATGAAAGTTGAGTTGACTGGTCTCTGTTTTGAGGGTGTGTTCAATGTGAATGATCCCAAAGTGATAGTGAAGTCAATCAAATAGTTATAGATGGCCACCAAGTAGTAAATGTTCTATTTCAAAATCTTTCCTCCATAAGCATAGGTGCAGATTCAGGAAATGACGTATAAGGAAGTTCTAATCGGATAGCGAGCACCGCCTTGCCCCATCTCAACCCATTGCATTATAGTTGTGGTTCACAACATTACAGATTCTTGGTGAAGGAGGGAGTGAGCGCGCAAGGCTGTATATCTAGCTTCTCTGCCTCCAGTTAGCAGGCAACGTCAGCTTAGGACAAGTAGCTTGTAGATGAAACTGCATCCCTTCTTTAATCCCGCCAATATAGATCTTTTGACATCGACATGATTACTCTTTCTTTTAAAAAATGCCCCTTTAAATTACCGTTTTTATGTTACCCTAGTTTGCTAGCGAATTGCTCTCAAGGAAGAAAAAATTTACACAAAACAACGTGGGTGTCACAAACACTTAACCTTTCAACTAACTGAAGCTACTTAATTTCTTTAATTTTGAAGCAATGAATACTCACGTATGCTTTTGTTTGATAATTTGATTATGTTTGTTGAGGAGTTGACAAGCAGTTGATTTTTTTTTAAATTTTTTTTCAACTTCTTGTTCAATTTTTATGTTGGCATATATATATATTCAGGCTTACCTTCACTTGTCGTGTTTCCTCCCGGATGTAGTGATTCGAGCTGTCTTGTTAGGTGAGTTCTGTTTAAGATTCAACCACAAATATTCTTTTCCAATTTTAAATTATGAGTCAAAGCGTCTTGTGGACTTTGCACCTTGTCATGCATAACCAATGCATATGTTCTTTTGGTGGAGTTTACATCCCAACATCGCTGTAAATTTAGTTTTTTTTTTTCCCATTGTTCATGTTGATTGGTCTTTGCAGGTTTGTGGGAGAGCTTTCTGTTGATGCTGTTACAGATTGGTTTGCTACTACAATCTTAAGTTTGCCTCGCATTTTGTACTACTCGAAGGAGTCATTGGTATATATTTACACTCATTTTGTAATACTTATAAAATTAATTGGTAATTATGTAAGCTTATTATGTATTTTATCGTTATGATTGGACTGATCTTGAACTCATTTATCTATTTATAGGCACAGCGTTTCTTGGCAAAAGGCAGCCCACATAAGGTACATTTTTCTCGTCTTTGTTGTGTTAATTTTTTTTCTTCTCTCTTTTTTGAGAACCCCCAATTACTTTTTATCACGCCAATATAGCCATTTAATGTTCATCACATGACCTGTAACTTCTTTTGTGGCCTAGACAAAGCGAATGAGTGAATTATGTAAAGAAAAATATTTGTATATTATTATATTCAGAACATTCAGATATTTCTAATTATACTATAATTATGTCCTCTAGTTTCTGGAAATCGTGAGTCTGTTTACCTGTTTTTCATTCAAAATCCAAACCTGGGCTAAAGTTGAGCCGAGCCGAGCCGAGCTGAGCTGAGACATACCCGAGCTCAAATAAATCCAAAGGAACCCTACTCGTGTTCGAGTTCCAATCAAGTTTAAGTCTAAGCTCTAACTTGACTCAGTTGAAAATGTAAAGGCTCGTGCTCGACTTCAGTTAAACTCAAGCTTTTCCTTCTTTGGAAAAATATATACATATACATTTATATATATATAATATAATTATAAGACTATATTATGTATATATTTAACTCGAGCTACTCGTGAACTGAAACGAATCGAATATCTTTGCACTCGAGCTCAACTCGAACTCGAGTCGAGTGTAAACATATACTCGAACTCGACTCTTTTAGTATTAGAGTCGAGAAACTTTGAGTTTGAACTACTGGCAAGTAGCTTGATTCACAGCCATCCCTACCAGCGCTACTTGATAAATGCTTGGTCCATACTATTTGCACTATTATCTATTCATTCTTGAAATCTTTGGGTTTCCTTACCAGGTTCAATTATTAAGAAATTAATGTGTATTTGTTTATGAAGTCTGGAAAAATCCTTGTTTTTCTATAATATCTACGTTCTGGAATGCAGGTGAAAATTATATTTTTCTCAGAAACAGGGGAACGTGCAACACCCTCTGTGCGCCAAGCTGCTCAAGATTATTGGCCCTTTGCGAGTTTTGCCTTTGTGCTATGGCGAGAGCAGGATTCCTCCTTTTGGTGGAACACGTATGTTGAGTTGGATTGTATTTTTTTAAAAGAATCTCAAGGATATATCATATAGGAATGAAATTTAGGTTTACTTTTATTACTGAATACACTTCTCCGTTAACAAAAGCAATGGTGTACAAAAGAAGCACAAATGCTCTTTAAGCCATGTTCAATTATATCCTCGGAATAGATAGTAAGCTTGTAACTAATAGATATTAATGTGGAAGGTTAGCAGATGAATTAGACATAAGCAGTTACTGAACGTAATTTGATAAAATCTGGATGTCTTAAAGGATGATCTTGTCTCCAAACAGTCTATTTTCCTAATGGTCAATAAATTTTATTCCTTATATTGTTTGATAATTTTAATATCTATTTTAGTTGCTTACTTAACCTAATTTGAATTGAAATTCTGAGGTAGAAATGCTCAATTCATCTGGCTAGCATCTCCAGCAAATTTTTATCGTCTGCTGTTTCTGTGAAAGTATTATTCCTCTATCTTATAGTGGAAAAACTAATACTCTATATTATTTAGAGCCAAAATCAAATAAGAACAGTGGTGTGCTTGTTCAGCATGTTACTTGGAATGTGGATCATTTTGGAACGTGGTACGAAAAAGGGAATGTGGTATGCTACATATTGTAAAACGCAGTATGACAGGGATAGTTTTCTATAGGTTACCTTAGCATATACGAGGCCACAATATTAAGTTTTGTAAAATTCATGATCTAGCTAAACCTCGCTTAAAATTCTGTTATCGTTTTGAAATATGAAATATAATTCTTCTAAACTTGAAACTAGTAGAAATAACGTCAATATTTTACTTGTCTACGTTAGGTTTCTCTCCGACAATAAAATTTAATAGTGCAATTGTCTCGCATTGCCTTGGTTCGCTAAATTTGGTGATTTGGTACGGAGGTGTATCACATCTCGGAACGTGCGTACCAATTCGCAGTTTATTAGGATATTAGTGATTTCAGTAACATAGGTTCAGCTTACTTTCATACCAGCCGGTGATTTCCTGTTTATTCTGTGCCCTGTAAAATGATTTAGAAAAGATACAAGATGGTTCCTTTTAGGTCATGCATGAAAACTATAATATGCATCTAACCAGTGAGTTTCACATTAGTAGTGATTGATTGCTCCCTCACAAACATGATGTCTTGATTGTGCCATTGTTACAGGTTTGGAGTGGAATCTGCTCCTGCTGTTGTATTGTTGAAAGAATCTGGTGTCAAACCTTTGGTTTACCATGGCAAGCCACTTTTCATTGTGCTTTATTTCATTCACATGCTGCTTGTGTTTTTATCGTGTCATTGATAATACCATATACCAAGATAAATGTGGACCATCATCTGCAGGACCTGCCAATGCTTCGTGGTTCATTAACATTCTGGAACAGAATAAGCATCATGGTAGCGTTGCTTTATTTCTGTTTTTTACGAGTTATTGCACTCGTCTAGTTGGATACTAGAAATATTGAGATATTTTGTTTATTTGGTTTACCTTCTCTTTAGAGTTACCTCAATTGCGAAGTGTGACATCGATGGAACTGGGTTGTGATGCCCGTGGCTACTCTCGTGCTGGGAATGAGACAGCAATTTGGTATTGTGTTATTTTAGCAGGAAGACCAAGCCAAGAACTTAGTAAAATGCGTGAAGTAAGTTTATTTCCCTTCTTGTGTGTGTTTAAGTAACTTTGTGCAATGTTGCTCTTTTCTGGACATAATTAGGATTTTACCATAACTTTAGCGCACATGAAACCTAACCTAATAATGCCATTATTTATGTAAAATAACCAATTAGGGAATTTTGTTTTAGTAGCTTGTTATGGGATAGGGTTGTGTAGCACTCGCAAGCGCCAGATTGAGGGTTATCGGGTTCCATTGATTTAGTAAACTGAACACCGGTTTGATTTTTTGAAACCACTTTACTAAATCAACCATGATTAAGCTTCTTCATGCTTTAGTGCATGCCTGGGTGCTTGAATTGAATTTAATTACATTTTTTGTTTTATATGTAAATTAAGCAATCGGTTATAATTTTCTCTATTATGTTGTTAAGGTGCTTTTTAGGTTGATTTTTACCATAATTGATATACTTGTATACCACCATATGATGCTAATATCAGGGGAAATTTAACAAGGTTCGTTCTGGAGCTTTTAGTCCAACCTGAAATGAGTCTACTCAAATTGAGCCTGGGTTTTGCGAAGCTTTCACAAACCATGCCAAAGTCGAGGCCTTCAAAGCCCAAGTTTCTTTTGCCTCTCCCTATTATGGATCTTTTAGGAAAAGGAGCCAATCCATATCCGAGATTAGTCTAGCCTGAAATGAGTCTAACCAGACTGAGCTTGAGCTTTGGAAGCTTTCATGAGTCAAGTTCAAGTCGAGTTCTTCAAAGCCCATTTTTCTTGTGCCTATAGGCCCTATACCTTGTGTGGACCTTCTAGGATTGGGGCCAATCCCTATCTTAGATTAGTTTGGCGACCCTAGATTTGACAACTAGAGGGAAATAAGGAAAATAGTTGAATAAACAAGTGCGAGTGCAAGCTACATATGTTCTTATAGTTTTCTTTTGGGTTGTACTCTTCCCCTGAAAAGAAAGCATCTCACTCGAGATCTCTTTTTTTTTTTTTGGAAATTATCTCATTCGAGATCTGACATCATATGTAACTATAACTGAAAGATCTTTGTATTGATGTTTGATAAAAAGATATACTATTATGGTGCACTAAACAAAGAAAATAATTACCTTGAAGACCATGCGCAGGGTCCAGCAGCTACTGTCAACTGATGACAAGTTGGACACTATTGGTGAAGACCAACATTCCCCTTCAGTTGTTGCATTGAAGGAGAAGAGATTGACATTTACTTGGCTGGATGGTGAAGCCCAACAAGTAAGTCATTCTCTTAAGCTTGTTATTGGTGTGGCAATTAATAGTAGCAATCTATTCGCATTTTGAGTAATTAAGTAGTAGCATTCTGTCAACATTTTAAGCATTATTTAAAACAAAAAATCGATTATTGCTTTTGGGAGGTATAAACTGAATGGATGGTAGCAACTTTGTTATGCAATGTTTAACTGCTTGAAGTTTGAAAGGAAAATGAGCATCTGAAATTTTTGCTTTTCCTTCCCTAAATTTTTTCTCTCAACTGTTAGTTCTGTTTTCTTGATCAAGTCATGCTTGATTTTCCCTCTCAAATTCTGTATTGTAATAGCCCAGAGGCGTGTGGAATGTGGGTCAAGAGTGCTATTCTAGGATTCTGAAAAAGCATGAGAAATCTACTGTCTGGTCTTCTAAAAATAGTTTGTCGTCAGTGTACGTGGAGAAATTTTTTTTCTGGGATTAAACTAGTCTGTGTGTAGAGTAGAATGGCTCTTAAGAGGTTCTGGATAGCCCCTGTCTAAATTAACTTATAATACAAGTGCAACCTGAGGCAAGTAGTGTTATTTTGTTAAGATGTCTGGGATAGCGGAATAAAACTTCATTCAGCATTGGTTTAAGACTCATTTTATAGGATAAGAGCTATTTGTCTTTGATAATGCACCTGCACATGAGATTTGGAATCTCATTCCCTTTCTCCACTATTATTCTTACTTCTTAGCGATGGTTGTGAAATGTTACTCTACTTTTGGATGGAAATACTTTCAAATTCAAGTAGCGACTATTCTGTGCCAGAAGATATGTTCTTCTATGAAAACTGCAGTGATCCCTTTATTTATCTTTCTCTCCAGAGATATTGTTTCTTTCTTGTTCAAACTCCAACCAGCTATGATACATGTGGGACCAGGAGAGACATAACAGATGTACCGCAATTAGTTATTGTGCGCTTCAAAAGGAACGCTACCGAAGATAGCATTAAAGTCGAGAAGAAACCGAGGAACTTATTTGAGGCATTACAAGATAATGATGTCGATCCTGCTTCCCAACTCGTGGCGAGGTACAATGGTTCGGAAGACACTTCTGAGGTGGGGTTTCTCTCTGCTTTCAGATCTACATTCTTCAGTTGTGGTTGACTTCTTTAACCTTGTCTTTTTTATTATATTGTACTCAGCAGATCATCAAGTGGATCTCTCAAATAATTGAAGATGGAGACTCCAAAGATCTCCCTTTCTTTGTAAGTGAACATTGACTGAAAATATAGATGTAGAAACCAGACATACGTTAGTCTCTCTCTTCCATTTATATAAAACCACTGCATTGTGGTGTTTGATCATAAGTATACTTATTAATCGCAAAAGTTACTCTTATCCTAATGCAGAGAGCAAAAGCTCCCGAACTTGTTCCTGAAGATGCAAATCCTATTTGGTCGAAAGGTGCCAGAAGCATTATGTCCAAAGGAACAGGAATAAAAGAGAAAATTAGCAGCTTTGTGATTGGGTCACAGAGTCGCCTTGAAGATCCTAGGATTGGTCCGGTCTTGCTTTTAGGAGCATTAATGTCTTTTGGTAGTATCTGGCTGAGAAGGAACCGGCCAACTCGGCCTAATGCTGAATCTCAGCCTAGTGGAAGGGTAAGCGCTGGTTTATTGTGCTCATTATCCTTTTCTTCCTTTTCCTTTGCCAGCTGATTGTACAACAAAACAATTAATTACTTTAATCTTTTTATTTCTTGATTGATTATGTTCTTAACATTTGCTGCATGATTTTAGTCAACAAGATTTACTTTTTCCATTTTCACGTATAATATTATACCTTGTGGGAATCACTGTTTCTTTTTCTTTGCTTTTTGACAGTTGGGTTACTGTCCGGTGATGATCTTTAGATTCTGCATTTCAATTTTATCGTAGAATTGTATCTCGTTGCAGTTTTTTCATCAATCTTGGGTTTCACCATTTTGTGCAGCACCATTTTAATGAGTGAATAATATACTTTGTGTAAAACACATTATGTTAGCTGTTATGCATTTCTTATTTAAGCCCACAACAATTAAGGGGTTTACTTATTCTCCAACTTCACGATGCAAGTTCTTGAAAATTAGAAATTGTAATCTGCATGTGCACTCACCTGAATTCACTGAACTTTTATCATGGGGAATGTTATCTGTCTTTTGCACATCTTATAACTTATCTATGTACTTTCATGTTTTTTTGGTTGATGATCTGGAATGGGTTTGTTCTCAGGATGAAGACAGGCGAAACCGGAGACATAATAGTAGAAATGTGTTAAATCAAGATCTTCCTCCTTCCCTCACCGATACAGAACCAAAAGATGCTTATGAAATGCCACTATCTGATTCTGATTAATAGATGGTCTGCCATGGAACTGTAGATTTGACCATATGAAGTAAGCAGCTGCATGGTGAATATCAACAAGGGGAAGCTACCATTTCAAGTTTCTACCGATATGGACTTCATATGTGTTGAATTACAAGCTGGCTGTCATTAGACATGCAGATTGAACTAATTTACATGCTAACAATAGTTGGTCAGATAAAATGATTTGGAATACTTTTTCATTACGTTGTTTTAAACTTTGGGCTGAATATCAATATGTTCACATAGACCCTTTTGTTATAAGGAAAGAAAAATGTCGCGACTTTATGTAAGGTTTCCCCCGTCCTCCTCTTTTCCCTTTGAAGCATTTCAGCTTGCAGTTTGATATTGCTGATATCTTTGAGTTGTGAAGAGGGTGTGTGTTTGTGGTATGCTTTACGTGAATTAAGTCACAGGGTGGGTGTGGTGAAAAGCAATAACGTCCTCTTTTTTATTTTTTTTTTTTCTAATCCTCTCGATGCCTAACGTTGGCGTTTCCAATGTGTCATAATATGATACTAATAATGTGTGTATACATGCATGATGAAAAGCTTGCCCAAGGTAAGGGCACGTAACTGTACTAATTAAAATTTCAGTTTGGATATTCAGGTCGTGGAGCGGGAGTGCAAGTGTGAACGTCAATCCATGAGGCCAAAAAAACTAAGAGAGTGGGAGCGGGAGAAATGATTGAGTGCGGGAGTGGCCCTGGAGGACTCTTACACCAGAATATGGAAACCTGTGAGATAAGAATCTAACTCTTTGTGAACGATGGAACTCTGGCGGTCTATCATTACAAATGAAAAACGTAGCCGCTTTGGAAATGAAGGAAGCAGTATTGAAATTGACAAATAATCTTCTGACATATTTGTTCCAAAAATTCACAATATATCATCAATTTTGACCTTTGGGAGAAATGAGACTCATCAAAATGGCCAACTAGTATTTTAACAAAAAAAATTTTGACAACCGGGAATAAAACAAGAACAAACCAAAATAAGTTTTTATGGTTTGAAGTTGTCTCAAGTTTTCAATAGGCACAATTGCATCTATTGATTTAATTTTTTTTTCACACTTAGTTACTTATTTACTTGGGACGTTCTTTCGGAAAATAATATACTCCACCAATCCTCTCTATTTCATCACATCACTTTTAATTTTTGCACTTGTGTGAAACCCATGCTTTGCATGAAATATGTTTTTAGTATTTTGGGGTTGGTATCATAACTTGTAGTTTTTAGTTATTGTCCGTTGTGTTCATATTTTTCTTTTTTAAGTTGCATGTTCTTGGTTTTATTAAAAATTATTACTGTGCGAAATGGTTTGTAGGTTATAACTCTATATAATTATTTGACTTTATATATGCACGCTTTATTAGCAAAGAAACTATGCGCGATTGTAAAAGCACGCTCTAACTAATTCTGTTAAATGTTTATTTTTTATATTGATGAACTTATTCATGAGTTTATCATTTGTAATTATAATTGTGTGAGTCAATTTGTAAGTTATAAAATCATAACAATTATCAATGCATTTGTTTTTAAGCTACACGAATAATTATTTTTGTAATAAAGTTGTTAGTAAGTTACATATGTTATAATTGCCTTTAGTTGTGTAAATGTTACAATTTGAGCATGTACATGCAAATTACATGTATAATTATTTTATTTGAGCATAACTTTAATTTATTTTGTAAGTTACATAGTTATTGTCACTAATTGTTGCAAATATCTTTATTTGAGCTCTGTTTGTACCTTTGACAGTTGTTGTAAGTTACATGTATAAAAAAATTCTTTGTTTTATATTTTTAATTGTTTTAAACTTCATTGTGCGATTATTGTAAGTTGTAAATTTTGTCATAGTCATTAATGAATTTATTTATAAACTATGTCCATAATAATTGTGTTTAATTTTGCCAACAACCGTCTACAACAAAATTTGTCATTTTATGTTTGGTTTATGTTATTTTTATTTGATAAAAAGACTTGCAACTTATATTAAAATAAGTATATTCGATTTTGACACTTTTTTTGCTATTTATTTTATATTCTTTTTATCTTGTGATTTTTTTCTAAGTTACATGCATCTTAGTAGTTTTTGACAATGATTTTTTCCTTTGTAACATAAATCTTTTAAGAAGGCATTTAAGGGTTTGTAATAGATTTTATGACCCATACGTCTAGTAATCGATATGGTGATTTGAATGAGAATAAATTTCAATTAATTATTCATAGATATATGTGAGGACTGATTTCATCTTTTCCTTTTTTTTTTTTTTTAATGAGAGGTGGTGCTCAATGGATGGTGGCTTGGCTGCACGGAATGTATGAAGAATGTTTTATTTTTTGATTTGTAATTTTTATTTTTTAATTTATTTTGTATTTTCTTTTTGGGTTGTTTTTAATTTTTTTTATTTATTCTTGAATGGTTTATGATATACAAATTTCACAACTAATTTTACATTATAATAATAATTCATTATTTTCAATTTTTACATAATATATAAAATTATTGGTAAACTGACATTAACATTATGAAAATACAGTTTTCCAACATAAATATATTTTTATAATTTTTTAAATTATAATATATTTTCATCATTTTGTTTCAATTCATATAATCAATTTTGGTATATGTCGTATATATTTCCAAAGATATTAGGTTTAAAGGAATTCAATTATACTAATATTTTCAACTTGAATAATATAATTTTAATAATTATATTATATTTCTAGAGTATGGGACATAAAAGTAGCATTGCAACACTATTTTTTAATAATATTTTCAATTTGAATAATATAATTTTAACAATTTCTATTTATACATTCCCATTATTAATAAAAAATAAAAGAAAAATAAATCACTCCAATCTATTACATTCTACTACCCAAATTAAAATTTGATATTTTGCATTAAAAAAGTGAGACATTTTTATGCTAAACAAAACAAAATCAATTAATAGTGTAAAACTATTTTGATAGGGGAAGAGAACTTTCAAAACAATTTTATGTATTTATCCTATATATTTAACTCAAATATTACAAATTAAGTGTATACCAATTTCATAATATTTTACCGGTAAATTGATATTGACTTAATGGAGGTATGGTTATACTTTTGTTCCAATGCATATAGTCTTGGTATAAGTTCTATATTAAAAGTGTAATGCCCTAAATTTCTGCTCACCCATGGACGTGAGATAATAAAGTAACATAAGAAAGAAATAATGAAACAGATAAGTCCAAAATACAACATTTCTACACTAATCCTCTCCAAAATATAATCCAACAAAGCTTGATATCATATACATAATCCTTTAGCTACAACAATCCCATGTCCAAAACTATACATAGTAGCTAAAAAGAAAAAAGTGTGCATGCATATGCAATCAAGCTATGTACTCATAAAAGCCAAAATAAAGTTACACATATTCGAAAGCCCGAATAAGAATAGGTAATCACTTCCCCTAAAATGGCCTATATAAAAATATCCAAAAGGGCAACTCATCCGATAACCTTAGTTTGCTCCCCGTAGGCAAGGTGATCCTCCGTACTTATAACCAATAGGCCAAAATATATAGAGAAAA
>MKEJ01100914.1:0-14204 GCA_001753735.1 Embelia ribes | reverse complement strand
AATCAACACCTATAGACCTTGTCTTCCAACGAGCTCACTAAATGAGTGAGCCATAAGATTCAAACTCAGCTCGTATAACCAGCTGAGTCGAGTTAGACTCGAGTTAGGCTATACAAAAATAAACCAGCCCGAGCTTGATCAACTTAGCTTGTACAACTTTGTCACGAATATGAGCCAAGCCACTAAACAAAATACTAGGCCTGAACAATTCAAAGCTCGGCTCATATAAACCCATTTCTAGCCCAATATCGACCGTAATTGCAGGTGTCTAGTGATTGCAAGTTTCATTGTAAATTGTAAACCTTGGTTTGACCATAATGGGACAATACTGCATGTGGGATGAAGAAGAAGATGCCTTGATAGAGATTGGGCATAATTTGGTTTTATTTGGTTTTAGTACTTGAATAGGCCATAAATTATATATGGCCCTTGCTCAAATTTGTGGATGCAATTGAGTCCTGTCCATGTCACCATAATATTTTGATGGAAATATATATGTGGTAGAGCTTTTCCTCCGTCTATATCTTGTCTTTGGTAGAATAATAAGTTTGGTCTATTTTGGCTGCACAAATAAGGTATAAGCAATGACTTTAGAAAGCAAAATTTAGGTTGAATGGCTTTTCCTTTAAAACAAATATGTATAGATTAATGAACACAAACTGAAATTTTCCAATTAATAAATCCTAGAGGAAAAAGGAATGGATAAGAAACAACTAATATATAATAATTTATAAGGATATACTTGTGACAGGGAGTAATTGACTTTGTTGTTATTAAGCAAGGAGCCCAACAAAATTGTGATATATACGATAGCAATGGCAAAATTAATGTACCGCCAGAAAAGCTATAATTCTAACCTTGTGTAAGTATCTGCACGCAATTGATGTAGGTATTATATTAGCGTGTGAGAACAGAAATAATGTGGCATAAAGGAGGATTGCATATCAATTTGGCAGAACAAATGCACTACCAGCTTTTGTAGGTAGAGAACAGATACGCTCATGACAGTTAATAAATGGTGTCGATCCAAGGTTTTGAAAATCATAATACTGATTCTTAATTTTTGGGAAAAAAATAAATCAGAAAGATACGTGTTATATATGCATTTCCTTTCCCTTTATTGTCACTTGCAATGGCCTTTCAAAAGTTTTCAAAATGTGCATTTCACATTGTAAAACTTTACTTAGTATAGATTTAAGCAAAGTTACCCAAGAACTCAATTAGACTTGAAATACTCGCATCTCCCGAAAAATGTTTCCGAACATAACTCTGCGTTTCACTAACTTGTATGGGAAAGTCACTTTCGAGAAGTTTCCTCAAGACTAGGAAACTAAAAAGAAAATATGTTAAATCTACTTTCCTATAATACTTGTACTATTTATAATATTTACCAACAGTATCTTTTGTAACATATATAATATAATTACATTTATTTTTTTTTTTTTTTAATGTAGTCTACCAATTTTCTAGAGTTGTATATTTTTATTCAATTACTTACAATATAATCATTTCTCTCGTTTCCCTATATTTTTTTACAACCAAGGTCCTCACTTCCCGTGTATATCCCATTTCTGTTTTTAGATCCGGTAACTATGGATTTAAGCCTTCTCCCATCAAAGTTTGGCACGTGCCAACTTTATTCTTGGCGAAATGTACATTTCACTCACTTTATTCCGGCCTGGAAGTAGGTCTTTGTGGTGTACATAAATAAGTCACATATTTTAATGGCCAATTAAATTGAAAATGACCAATTAAAATAGGCCTTATATATTGAAGTCTAATTAAAAAAAATAGGTTACATATTTTGAAGCACGATAAAAAATATCATTAAATTAATTATTTTCATAATCGAAATTAATATGACATAATTAATTAAGATATATGATTAATTGATCTCATTAAATGAAGAGGCAATTAATTAAAGAGAATAATTAATTAAATTATTATTATCTTAAAGCATCAAATTAAGGAAAATATACCAAAGGCATATTCCCTTACCATATTTGTTCATTTTCACCACTATAAAAAGTGGTTTAAGGCCCCATTTCAAAAGCAAGGAAGCAAAGGCAAGAGCATTTTTCAAACTTGGAGAGAGAAATTTTGAAGTTAGAAGATCGACGGTTTAAGCCTTCGAAGATTTGAAGAACGAAAGTCAAAATTCATCATTTCTTTAAGAACACGAAGAATATCAAGCAAGTTTAAGATTAAGTACGAAACCCTTGAATCAGGTGTTCTTCATCAAATCTAGCCCTCAATCTGCTTCGGGTTGCGTATCAGGTGCTTATCAATAAATTTAGCTTTTGATTTGCTTCAAGTTGCGCCTGAGGCGTTCATCAACAAATTCAGTATTCGATCCGCTTCAAGCTACTCAAGCTGCGCATCAAGCAATCATCAACAACTAAAGTCTTCAATCAGCCTTCGATCTGCTTCAAGCTATTCAAGCTGCACATCGGGCGATCATCAACAACTAAAGTCTTTAATATGCAACAAACTGCTCAAGTTGCAGATCAGATGCTCATCATCAGCTTGAAATCTTTGATCTACAACAAGCCACTAAAGTCGTAGATCAGAAGTTAAGACAAGTCTAATCAAATTGTTTGTTGAGATTAAGCTAGGAAGTCCTCAAGATAAAACAAGTTAAATTTCTTGATATCAAGTCGCAAGACCCTCAAGACACAAAGAAAAATCAAAGTGCATTAACTTGGGAATAAGCTGTCAAGCTCTCTAGTCAAAGTCAATCAAATCAAATTCAAGTCGAGGAGAATAATCAAATGATTTTATTTCTTGTAGTTTGAAATTTCAAATAAATGTATTTACCTAAATTCAAATCAATAAATTTACTTTATTTCCTCAATTTTCTTGTCTTATTATTCAGACTATGGATTCTGTGTGTTACAGTACCAATCCAAAAAGTGGTTCGATGCTTCACGTACTCTTAAGTTGTAACTTTTTATTCAATTGCTAGATTCATTCTAGACGTATCTACTCATGAGTAGTTTCCATACTAGCTAGGGTTGGGTATTATTACTCGTGAGAAAGCCTAAGATGGATACTCATCGGGTTGCTCTTGGATCCAATACTTCTTTCCGTACGAGTTAACACTTTAGCATATTTGTATGTTTGGACGTCCAATCACCTTTCTAGGGTTGGATTGTTATGCATTCTCTCTGTTCTTTTTTAAATGTCCATTTAAATTTAGGCACACTAATTAAGATAATTAAAAGTTAATATGAGATGGACAAAAGTGTCCCAAATAAAATCAACTAACTCTCATTTTCATTAATGAAAATAATTAATATACTAACTCTATCTCTTACATAGTAAGAGCAATTTCAATAATTTGCCAATTTTCTATATTGAAATTGTAAAAAAAATACTTATTTTGGAAATTTTTATTTTGTTGGAATAATATTTAAAAAAGAATGGAGTGAGTAATGTAATGTCATTTTATTTCTGACCCTCACACTTGGGATATATCCATATTCGTCTCTCTGTAATGTATTTTTGCTCATTTAGTAGGATTAAAAGGGTTCAGAAGATTGCACATCCTTCGTTACCGAAGTAAGTATATTGTGCATAAAAACTACCCGTAGTTTGTACAGTAACGTCATGTTCTATTAAGGATTCATTTAGTTGCAATTTTTAAGTAAATAAGTCAAATTATATTTTTACATAAAAAAAAACTGGATGCACCTAATTTAAAACTCTCGTCTTATTTAAGCCAAAACAACAAATAAATTCAACTTAAAAACTAAGTATACCAATATTGTTCAACTTTTAAGTAAAAAATTGATAAGTTAGAATTTATAAGTTACAACCAAATAAACGCTAAATTAGGTATAAGAAATTATGGCTATTAATGGGCTTGAGCCGAATTTCCCACACAAGGTGCCTTGTAAGGCCTTGTTGCCCTCACACGGGGAGCTAAGTTAATTAACTAATAGTTTAGTTAATTGCCATTTCCTCCCCTACGCTTTCTAGAGGTTATAGATTTGTTCTTTATCAGCTCATCTACTTAATAAGTATTGAAAAGTCTCACCCGACTAAGGTTTCCCGTCTAATTTATATTGTAATCTCTTCATCAATCATAAAGGGCTAGTTCAATTTGGATGATATTTGCTTTTTGAGAAGCCAAGTTAGGGTTTAACTTAAACCTCGTATGGTATATAAGCCGAATAATGGCCTTAAAAGATCCCGTTTGTCCTAATATGACTGCATTTTAAGGTCAAAAGTTGGTTGATTGAGAATGGTACTTGAAATAAGTAATATCTAGGAGAAAATTGTTTAGTAGAAACATCCGCAATCAAGGAATATCTTGTAAATATTTTTTAAGATATTCTTATTAGTGTGGAAAAAAAAATTCCAAACCATAATACATCAACATATATTTTTCTACCGCCGTCTCACTATATATCAAATAAATATACCAATTACTATAGTCTTTAAGACTATACTCATTACATGATGAAATGTTTGTATTCTATTATAATATCTTATAATCTTGTTATTTCTTGCTTAGGAGGCCAGAATAGCAGCAAATTCAGCTTAAAAGCTAATTAGAGCTTAAAAGTTATAGCTAAATAAGCAATGATCACGTTCTTTCGTATGAGTTTTTAATTTGTTTTGTCGGCGTTTGGATGGATTTTGGTGCGTATCACGGGCGTATCCGATAAGAAGGTTTAAGTTTTTCTTGGGCTGACTTTGACTTTATTGGGGCCTTGGGGGGTTTTGATTGGAAAATGTGGCCATATATTATGCATTTAGTAATGACACATATTTAAAAATAAAATAAAATGGGGACAATTGTTAAAAGTACCCCCGAGATTTAATATTTTATCATTTTAGTCTCAAGCTTTCAATTTTTATCAATTACATCCTTAATTTTTCAATAACTCATCAAATAGGTCCTCTTGTCACTATTTGAAACATTTTCCCCTTGTATGAAATAAACATTTTGAAGTTACACCAGATTAAATCAAAACTAAATAATATTATATTTTATTCATAAAAAATGGAAAAGTGAAAAAACTTGTATCCTTACATATTGACTTTTATTATATCTCACACACACACATATATTATATATATCAAATATACATATTAATAAGTATAGAAAATATAATATTCGATTATTTATTGATCAACCTGCACTAATACGGGAAATGAACAAGTTTCTTGAATTTGTTCTTTTATTGCACGATGGGCGATCGATTTATTTTTGGTATTTTTTGTGTAAGTAATTATAATCTTGAAAAGAAAACAAGTAAAAATAGCTAGCATGTGACCTTTATCCTATCATAATGTCATATAATCCGACCACATGCCACCTTTTTAATTTATAATATTAAGGCATATTAATTTATGAAGTGGAGAATAACTAAATTTATCTGTAGAATATAATTAATGATTATATGCTACTTAATTTAATGTGTATGCGTAGTTGATTGGACTGGTAATTTAATATTTGTCATAAAAAGTATCATAATTGGAAAGAAAAGCTAATTAAATTCACTAACTAATATTTTACTAAAAATTTAAATATTAATAAATATTAATAGTTAAATAAAATACTGGACAAATTAGACTTATTATTTCTCCTTTACAATATAATGTATTAGAATTTGTAATTTAGAAATTTATATATTTTCAGTTATTTACATTCAGTGCAGTATGAATTCTGAAAAAAATTACTATCGTTATACAAAGTGTATGATGGAAAGGGTAAAATGATCCAAATAACGACAAGGGGGCCTAATTGATAAATTATTGAAACATTAAGGTTGCAATTGTTACAATTTGAAAGTCATAGACTGAATTGATAAAAATCCTAATTTCCGGGGTGTTTTTGTTATTGCCCTAAAAAAATGTTTACATATCTTGTACATAGGCGGCAAAAGTATGGGACAAATACATTAGAACCCACAATTAGTGGATAAAATCTTGTCATATCTGATAATTATGTACATATTATTATATGTGCATATAATTATTCTCATGTATTGTGTAGTTTTGCAAATCGAGACTTTTATACCTTTTTTTGTTATTATCCATATATATTTATACTTAAAGTTGTATAAAAGTTAAAAGGCAATTTGGCAACGTTCAAATAATTATACTCTTTTAAATTAAGATATTTTCTTATACTAACATCTATGTCACGTTCATAAAAATACAATATTACAAAATTATCATTAGCATGTCACTGTGAAGATATTAATTATATATGGCTAGCATGGCTGATTGGTAGAAGGGGGGAGTTTTTCGTGTTAAAACTGAATTTTTATCATATATTTATAATAATAATTTCATCCATAAATAATTGGTCACTTTTATTTCCTGATTTGTCAAAAATTAATTTGAAATTTTCTATTTTCGTTCAATATAATCATTATAAAATTTAATAATTGCAAGTATAGCTCTATAGTAGTTATTGGAGACTTAGAATAAGACCAAAACTATAAGGGTAAAAGGGAGCGGATCAAGGAACAAAAAATTTTACAAAAAATTATTCAAACTTTTTAGGCCGTTTGATCTGCAGCGATCAACGGCTAAAATGTATCATCTCTCTCTCCACTTTCTCTCTCACATATCCTAGCCGTTGATCGCTGCAGATGCAACAGCCTAAAAAGTTTGTAGGATTTTTTGTAAAATCATTTATCCCTTGATCCGTTCCCAGGGTAAAATTATCGATAATATTTCATTTCAATTTGAAAACCAATGTTTGAATTTTGCATCATTTGGTCATTCGTCGAAAAATGGTGGTCGTTTGGAATTTGACCAAATCAGATATCGGAAATAATATCTATTATTATTATTTATTTGATTTGATTTCTTGATGGGCTCAAAGGCGGCCCAGTTAATGAAAGGGTCAAGCCCGCTTTTAGTTGACGCAAGCACATACGCACTAAAGCCCAAGGTGACGGGCTAGGGCTTCCGACCCACTCCGCCAAAGCTATATATAAGCCTCTCATTCTCTTTCTTACATTTCTAGGGTTTGTTCATCTCAGCGCAAACACAAAGGCCGGCGACGAAGCAGATTCTTCGCCATGGGGAGAAGTAAGATTCTCCAATCTCTATGCTCATATACATACATATATATATGTATATATATACACGCATATATATGCTCTTTTTTTTTTTTGCAATTGTTGCCTATTGATTGTGATTTTCATCTAAGATCCGTAGATCTTGAGCTATCACGACCTGATGGATCATAATAATTTTAGTCTGATTTCTTGATTGAGTACACAGATACATGTATATATTTATGTATGTATATTAATATATACATCTTTTTACCATTGTTGTTTCCTATAGCTTAGGTTACTTATGAATTTTGTCCAAGATTCGTGGATCTTGAGCTGTCATACCAGTTTTAAATATTTTATATGTTAATCTATTAGGTTTATTGATGGTTTGGGGGAAATGATATTGGTTTATAATTTGTTATTTTTTGAGGCAATTTTGTATGATATTTTCATAGTAACACCACTTAGTTATCTTGGTTACTTGTCCTAGGTTATTTGTTAAATTATAAGATTTGTAGTTTAGCTTATGCAATGAGTCGTAAGGGCAGAATGAGATTAGATGTTAGAAAATGATTTGATAAATGTAGGATGAATGTGTCTTAACTTGTTGTTTGGGTAAATATGGCTCCCAAAGAACCAAATGATTATGGCTTTTGGTTTGTTTTGTTTGTGATTTAAGTGCAACTTATTCTTTGAAGAGCATTGGAAAATTCAAGTGCTCATTGGTTTTCCATATTATTGTAATTTCCTTTAGAAATGGCTGTTTTGGACTTTCGGGTTGGTGAAAATGATATTGGCATTTTTTCATTTGTTGGAAGCTTATGATTAACTCTCGTAGTGAGTTGTAACTTGTAATGGAAAAGTGAAATAGATGTGAAAAATAAGTGGTGAAAGGTTTCAAATTTGTGTCAGCATGCTGTGTGGTTAAATATCTCTTTGATATGAATTTTTTCCCATCTCTGTTTGCTTCCTATCAGCTTAGTTTGTTAGTTGAGCATCAAAGAATTTTCTCAATTTCCTGTGTTATTATCATGTCCCTTTTGTAGCTGCCTCATTGGGTTTGTGGAAAAGATTTTTGAAGTTTGATTTTTCTTAAAAAATGTTCCACCACAGTTTTAGGAAATTTATGTATTTTTTGGTTCAAGGAAGGTCGAGATGTAATGCAACCTAATTTCTCACCCTGTGGCCTCTCAATTCTCACTCATGTTGTGCCAGTAGCTATTCATAGGCGGTGGTGCCTTAAAATTTGCTATAGTTATTCAACTTGAGAAAGGTAGACTGAACCAATGGATTCTATTCTTTTAAAAAAGTGTTAGGTGTGACGAGTCATATGGAAAGGTTTTTTTTGTTTTAATTTTCTGAGGCAATGTGTGTATTCTCTGTGTTATATTACCACACAATCTACCAAGTGTTATCTCCATGTCAAAAACAAGCCTTTTTATCTCCACGTAAAAAACAAGGCTTATTCAAACCATTCTGTATTTTGTAATGATATTTAGTTGTGATGAATTGTATGAAAACTGTTCTGTTTGAAGTATTTTGTGGTTACATCTATTTGCTTTGTTTATTATAGTACCATTTGGCACTTGATGTGTTATCGCCAGATCAGAAGCAGGCCTTACACAAAATCTATGTATACTGTCTTTTCTTTCTATGGCTTTAGTTGTTATGGGTTACATGAAAAGACTGTTCTGTTGAAATATCACAAGGGAACATGAAATGTTTTATTCTACTATAGGACCAGCAAGGTGTTACCGCCAGATCAAAAACAAGCCCTACCCAAAATCCAGGTACTGCCGTGGTGTGCCTGATCCAAAGATTAGGATTTACGATGTTGGCATGAAGAAGAAGGGAGTAGACGAGTTCCCCTTCTGCGTGCATTTGGTTAGTTGGGAGAAGGAGAATGTGTCCAGCGAGGCACTGGAAGCTGCTCGTATCGCGTGCAATAAGTACATGACCAAGTTTGCTGGGAAGGATGCGTTCCACCTTAGGGTTCGTGTTCACCCGTTCCATGTTTTGCGTATCAACAAGATGCTTTCATGTGCTGGGGCTGATAGGCTCCAAACTGGTATGCGTGGGGCTTTTGGCAAGCCTCAGGGTACATGCGCACGTGTAGCGATTGGTCAGGTCCTCCTCTCTGTCCGCTGCAAGGATGGTAACAGCCAACATGCTCAGGAAGCTCTTCGCCGTGCAAAATTCAAGTTCCCTGGCCGCCAAAAGATCATTGTCAGCAGAAAGTGGTATGTTGAAGTTTCCTTTGTGTTGCAATTTTGTTGAGGGAAAGGAACAATTTTTTTCTCTAGTATTTGTATATAATATATTAAAATCCATTTCAAGAAAGTAACGGATTTTTTATCGAAAGGAAAACATAGGAGGGAGGTTGTTTGAACAGCATGTCTGGGTTTCCCTCTATCATCTGTCTCGTAGTGATTTATATAATTTGTCTGGGATCAACAAATATTATGGTAGTTCAGAAGTTGATTTTTCTTTTTTGGACATTTCAGGGGATTCACCAAGTTCAACCGTACTGACTATGTTAAGTGGAAAGCAGAGAACCGCATCATGTCTGATGGAGTCAATGCCAAGGTCAATACATCTTTGAGCTTTCTACCTTCCGATTTTATCAATGTCATTGTTGAATTTCATTTTGTTGAATGCAATTTCAGTACATTTAGCATGATTAACCCATTCGTAGCAAGTGTCTCGACTTTTTTGGTTGAATACCATTTCAGTATTTAGCATTTAGCTTGTTTGACTGTTTTGTAACTTGTGTTATTTTCGTTGGTCATTTGTACAATTTGTATCATGATGCTTGACCCTTTCCCTAGCATCTGGTGGTGTTTTGTTTTGCATGACCCCTGTTTTTTTTCTCTGAAATAATGATAACTTATTCGTGAACATGTCAATTTTGCAGCTTCTGGGTTGCCATGGACCTTTGGCTAATCGTCAACCAGGAAGAGCTTTCGTTGATGCCGTGGTTTAGAATCCCAGGATTACTTTCCTAAGCAAGCTTTCACTTACTGTTATCTTGTGTTTTTAGAAAACAAATTTTTGATCTTTGGATCAGAAGATTATCCCAGTTTTATTGTTGTTGATACTATGAATTGGAGTTTTAAGATCTTATGTTTGTTCAAGATGTTATATGGGAAGATGTTTTATCATCTGTCTCTTATGTTTCTGTTGTTATTGTTTGTTATGTCTGTACTTTCCTTCAGTTTTCTCGTATAATATGCCCTTTGGGCTTGTTCATTGTAAATGTCACCTTGGTTACCTTTTGTTGGTGGGTATGCTCTGTGGTTTCTGAGATCTGTTACAGTTCTGTATTGGGAAGCATCTATAGTTGCTACAAATCATGTACAGATTATATCCATGGCTTGTGTTATATTGCAATCTATATAATTTTTTCAGTAAGATTATTGGGTAGAATTGAACTTTGTAATGGCAATATAGATGACATCATTCTGTTTTTAGGCATGTGTTACGTGCTTCTAGTACCCTTTTGGGAGTTAGCAAAAACACTCCCATGTGGAAACGAATTTTGGAGTTTGCGTCAAAGAAAATTTTCACAAAATACAAATTTTTGTTTAGAAACTTGTATGTTCAAAGTCCGCCAGAAGTAATAACACAGTAATTTTTGTAGTGACCAATTTGCATTCAAAATGAAATATGCCTTGAAAGAATTCGCTTTCAAAATATATACATGCATGTTAAGTGTTTTGAAGTAGACTAGTTGAGTACATGCGGTAACACATGTTCTTATATTTTAACTACAATCTCTATGTGAATGAATTGCTTGCTTAAATAAGTCTTATTTTGAAAATTGGTTTGTTTTGCTCATTATGGGCAATACGGTACGGAATTCTTGTAGTCTAAGTAAAATCTAATTGAAAAGATATTTGCTCTAACTTGTAGTCAAGTAAAATCTAATTCAAAAGAGATTTGCTCTAAAATGTATATTATCTTGATATTCATGTTTTTCGAAGTTCAATAGATTTATTGTGAGTAATAACAAATTTTACTTTTTCCATGCTAAATCTCTTTCGAAATGAGAGCTGGCCCAACATTTTTTGTTTTCAAAATTCATGTTCTTGAAATTTATTATGGCCAATAACTCGTTTTTGAAGTAAAGTCTCATTCAAATTAAGATTTGCCCTAAATTATGTTATTGAAATTCAAGCTTTGGAAGTCCCTACTCTATGTATTCCATAATTTATTAAAATTCAGATTTTGAAGTGCTTTTCCGTTTATTATTGCCTATTAAAAAAGCATAATTCTTTTCAGTCGATTCAAGAAAAAATGATCAAATTCCCACCCAGTTACACTCATTTTCTATGGAAGGTAACCCTGAGGTTGCATTTTCATAAACTATTGTCTCTGAGCAATAAATCGAAGAATCCAACACTCCAGGAGGAACGCTTCTGAAAATTCCTTGCTTTTACATGTTATTTCAATTTAAGAATCTTTTCTGTTGCAAGTATAAGTAATGGCCTTCGGAACGAAAAACCAATCAACAAATTGTGCTGTTATGACACAATACTGCAATTCGGTAGCAAAATGGGTGTCTGCGACAGAAAAATGGTTTAATCACCAAATTCACTTCGAGATTCAATTCAACAACTTAGGGTGAATCCTAAATCGAAGGACCATTGAGTCCTCAAGCCTCGAGGAGGAAGAGAGAGAAGAGGCTTGCCATTTCTGCAGGAATTATCTTATAAGCCAATTGTTGTACAAACTGGGCATAGCATAAAAACATTTAAAAATGGACGTAGCAGCACAACATCAGAATTAAACATAGCTTTATCGCTGCAACTAACCAGTCTCTGGAAGTCACTTGACCAAACAGTAAAAAAGTGTTGCGGCAATCGCAGTCTAACATATCACCAGATTATTATTCGACAAAAAAGAAAAAAACTCCCCAAGGGAAGCAACTTTACTCCATGCATTCTTCAGTATCTGTGACTCATCTTTTCCCTTTCCTGAAAGTTTTTGACATACCTGTATCCATAACGAGACCATGGAGCAAATAAGCATTGCACAAGGATAAATAGTGTCTATTATTAACTAGAACAAAGCAAGGAGGAGTTCAACCACGGAAACTAATGCAAAGCAGCAGGTCAATTACTAAGAAAACATAACATGGACACCTAACTGGTTGGGCATAATTATAGTCTGCTTGTATAAAGTATTTGCGAGATAGATAGAAACGACAGCAGAGAAACTTGCAACTAATGCCCGACAACTGTGAAGCTATATATGATGTCTGGAAGTACACTACACTGGACGAACAAATATGACAAAATCAAACATCAAGCAAATATATATACCAACCAAAAAGAACCTAAAGAAACTAATCACCTCTACGTCACAGGTAGCCTCTCCCTAATCAAGATGAAAATTACATCAAAAGAGACAGAATTAAGACCCATCAAATGACATCTATTTTCTTACATAAAGAAGTATTCAGCCTCTGTAGTCCGTATGAGACTAGAAGCTACAAGGCCAAATATTCCGGATAGCAACAAACTTCAAAAAGAAGACAATCATAGAGCTGGCAATATTTATGAGGATCACATAAATGTATCCTGCCAAACGGAATTAAATAGACCTTCAAACAATTCCGTAGCCTCTTAAGTAGATCAATTGCCTTAGGGAAGGCACGACGGATTGGAGTTTAAACTGTATCAAAAAGTGAAGAGTCAAAACCACACTTCAAAGCTTTACAAATTCACAGGGTACTCATGCAAATCTGAAGTAATATGTCTAGAAAGTAAGTAGATCAATTGCCTTTTTCTTATGACAATGGTTAAATCTACTGGTCATTCTTAAACGACTTCACCAGCAAACATGCAGCAAATTAAGGCATGAAGCTTCAATAACCGGATGAAGAGCAGGCAGGGGTCTCAGACAAATGACTTTTGGTATTATGGGTTAGATTCATCCTTATCATTGCAATTAGCAGGTATAAATTTTTTCGAACATTTTTGTTCATGAATCATCTCATTTCCAAACGAGCAAGAGTGATGCACATATCAATTATATGTCGAGTTTGCCAATCAAAGGACACAGTTCAACTTCTACACAACACATCCATCTGATAAAAAATGTGGTTTTGTAGTTCGACATGAGACTAGAAATCTAGTGCGTAACAACCAAGCCTTAATCCCAAGAAATTATGGTCGTCTATATGGAATTGAAATAGCATATCAAAAAATCGGGTTGTTAATGTGAATTTCTTACACCACTCGTTCCTATTGGATGCAACTTGCTCATCTATTTTCCTAGCACACAAGACAGAAAGTGTTATCTTCGGCAAATTCAACACTTTAAAAAGCTCAATAGAGTGCAAGGTCTGAAAAAAAGTGTATTGTTACACCAAAGAATAATCAACATCCAAATTGATTAAATTATTGATTTCAGATCTTTTCCACCAAATGAAACCTAATTAGATACTAGTAACAGTGATTTAATAGAATCCATAATATTCACTGTTGCCTTTGCCAAGACATAATTAGGACTATAGGCACATAATAAAATATCAACTGTCAAGACGATCCCGTAAACAAGCAAATCGTTGATTTCAGTTCATTTCCACCAAATAAAATCTTATTCTACACATTAGAATGCATACAACAAGTGTTAAAACTTAAAATCCTAATTCTACAAAAATCAGTCTGAGCTGGTCAAAATAAAAGCCATTATATTCATAGTAAATCTATGTGAAACCATTGATAGAGGCATATGACTATCAAACTCAATGAAATATCAAAGTACAAGAGCCAAACCGAGGCCCCCCAAAAAATAAAAAATACTCAAATCATTAAATCATTGAATTCGGATAATTTTCACCAAACACCACCTAATTCAACATATCGGAATTTGTCACACGGCATTGAAAACCAAATTCCACTCAAACTGTACTCATATATTCAGTAAATCAAAAAAAGAACATACATATTGCAGTTTCAGTGGACGGCAAAGGCGTGAGGTGTATCCGATTGAGGTTAAATTAGGTGGAGAGGTGGTACAGATTAATTTTGCAATGCAATGATAGGATAGATAGAGAAGTCAATTATAAAGCCCAAATAGGATGGATGATGCAGATAAGTTCCTACGGGCTGGGGCGGAGCTACATGGAGGCAAGGGGGGCACGTGCCCCTTCTTTGTTCGGTAGAAAAA
>MKEJ01100907.1:0-15408 GCA_001753735.1 Embelia ribes | reverse complement strand
TGGGATGAAGAAGAAGATGCCTTGATAGAGATTGGGCATAATTTGGTTTTATTTGGTTTTAGTACTTGAATAGGCCATAAATTATATATGGCCCTTGCTCAAATTTGTGGATGCAATTGAGTCCTGTCCATGTCACCATAATATTTTGATGGAAATATATATGTGGTAGAGCTTTTCCTCCGTCTATATCTTGTCTTTGGTAGAATAATAAGTTTGGTCTATTTTGGCTGCACAAATAAGGTATAAGCAATGACTTTAGAAAGCAAAATTTAGGTTGAATGGCTTTTCCTTTAAAACAAATATGTATAGATTAATGAACACAAACTGAAATTTTCCAATTAATAAATCCTAGAGGAAAAAGGAATGGATAAGAAACAACTAATATATAATAATTTATAAGGATATACTTGTGACAGGGAGTAATTGACTTTGTTGTTATTAAGCAAGGAGCCCAACAAAATTGTGATATATACGATAGCAATGGCAAAATTAATGTACCGCCAGAAAAGCTATAATTCTAACCTTGTGTAAGTATCTGCACGCAATTGATGTAGGTATTATATTAGCGTGTGAGAACAGAAATAATGTGGCATAAAGGAGGATTGCATATCAATTTGGCAGAACAAATGCACTACCAGCTTTTGTAGGTAGAGAACAGATACGCTCATGACAGTTAATAAATGGTGTCGATCCAAGGTTTTGAAAATCATAATACTGATTCTTAATTTTTGGGAAAAAAATAAATCAGAAAGATACGTGTTATATATGCATTTCCTTTCCCTTTATTGTCACTTGCAATGGCCTTTCAAAAGTTTTCAAAATGTGCATTTCACATTGTAAAACTTTACTTAGTATAGATTTAAGCAAAGTTACCCAAGAACTCAATTAGACTTGAAATACTCGCATCTCCCGAAAAATGTTTCCGAACATAACTCTGCGTTTCACTAACTTGTATGGGAAAGTCACTTTCGAGAAGTTTCCTCAAGACTAGGAAACTAAAAAGAAAATATGTTAAATCTACTTTCCTATAATACTTGTACTATTTATAATATTTACCAACAGTATCTTTTGTAACATATATAATATAATTACATTTATTTTTTTTTTTTTTTAATGTAGTCTACCAATTTTCTAGAGTTGTATATTTTTATTCAATTACTTACAATATAATCATTTCTCTCGTTTCCCTATATTTTTTTACAACCAAGGTCCTCACTTCCCGTGTATATCCCATTTCTGTTTTTAGATCCGGTAACTATGGATTTAAGCCTTCTCCCATCAAAGTTTGGCACGTGCCAACTTTATTCTTGGCGAAATGTACATTTCACTCACTTTATTCCGGCCTGGAAGTAGGTCTTTGTGGTGTACATAAATAAGTCACATATTTTAATGGCCAATTAAATTGAAAATGACCAATTAAAATAGGCCTTATATATTGAAGTCTAATTAAAAAAAATAGGTTACATATTTTGAAGCACGATAAAAAATATCATTAAATTAATTATTTTCATAATCGAAATTAATATGACATAATTAATTAAGATATATGATTAATTGATCTCATTAAATGAAGAGGCAATTAATTAAAGAGAATAATTAATTAAATTATTATTATCTTAAAGCATCAAATTAAGGAAAATATACCAAAGGCATATTCCCTTACCATATTTGTTCATTTTCACCACTATAAAAAGTGGTTTAAGGCCCCATTTCAAAAGCAAGGAAGCAAAGGCAAGAGCATTTTTCAAACTTGGAGAGAGAAATTTTGAAGTTAGAAGATCGACGGTTTAAGCCTTCGAAGATTTGAAGAACGAAAGTCAAAATTCATCATTTCTTTAAGAACACGAAGAATATCAAGCAAGTTTAAGATTAAGTACGAAACCCTTGAATCAGGTGTTCTTCATCAAATCTAGCCCTCAATCTGCTTCGGGTTGCGTATCAGGTGCTTATCAATAAATTTAGCTTTTGATTTGCTTCAAGTTGCGCCTGAGGCGTTCATCAACAAATTCAGTATTCGATCCGCTTCAAGCTACTCAAGCTGCGCATCAAGCAATCATCAACAACTAAAGTCTTCAATCAGCCTTCGATCTGCTTCAAGCTATTCAAGCTGCACATCGGGCGATCATCAACAACTAAAGTCTTTAATATGCAACAAACTGCTCAAGTTGCAGATCAGATGCTCATCATCAGCTTGAAATCTTTGATCTACAACAAGCCACTAAAGTCGTAGATCAGAAGTTAAGACAAGTCTAATCAAATTGTTTGTTGAGATTAAGCTAGGAAGTCCTCAAGATAAAACAAGTTAAATTTCTTGATATCAAGTCGCAAGACCCTCAAGACACAAAGAAAAATCAAAGTGCATTAACTTGGGAATAAGCTGTCAAGCTCTCTAGTCAAAGTCAATCAAATCAAATTCAAGTCGAGGAGAATAATCAAATGATTTTATTTCTTGTAGTTTGAAATTTCAAATAAATGTATTTACCTAAATTCAAATCAATAAATTTACTTTATTTCCTCAATTTTCTTGTCTTATTATTCAGACTATGGATTCTGTGTGTTACAGTACCAATCCAAAAAGTGGTTCGATGCTTCACGTACTCTTAAGTTGTAACTTTTTATTCAATTGCTAGATTCATTCTAGACGTATCTACTCATGAGTAGTTTCCATACTAGCTAGGGTTGGGTATTATTACTCGTGAGAAAGCCTAAGATGGATACTCATCGGGTTGCTCTTGGATCCAATACTTCTTTCCGTACGAGTTAACACTTTAGCATATTTGTATGTTTGGACGTCCAATCACCTTTCTAGGGTTGGATTGTTATGCATTCTCTCTGTTCTTTTTTAAATGTCCATTTAAATTTAGGCACACTAATTAAGATAATTAAAAGTTAATATGAGATGGACAAAAGTGTCCCAAATAAAATCAACTAACTCTCATTTTCATTAATGAAAATAATTAATATACTAACTCTATCTCTTACATAGTAAGAGCAATTTCAATAATTTGCCAATTTTCTATATTGAAATTGTAAAAAAAATACTTATTTTGGAAATTTTTATTTTGTTGGAATAATATTTAAAAAAGAATGGAGTGAGTAATGTAATGTCATTTTATTTCTGACCCTCACACTTGGGATATATCCATATTCGTCTCTCTGTAATGTATTTTTGCTCATTTAGTAGGATTAAAAGGGTTCAGAAGATTGCACATCCTTCGTTACCGAAGTAAGTATATTGTGCATAAAAACTACCCGTAGTTTGTACAGTAACGTCATGTTCTATTAAGGATTCATTTAGTTGCAATTTTTAAGTAAATAAGTCAAATTATATTTTTACATAAAAAAAAACTGGATGCACCTAATTTAAAACTCTCGTCTTATTTAAGCCAAAACAACAAATAAATTCAACTTAAAAACTAAGTATACCAATATTGTTCAACTTTTAAGTAAAAAATTGATAAGTTAGAATTTATAAGTTACAACCAAATAAACGCTAAATTAGGTATAAGAAATTATGGCTATTAATGGGCTTGAGCCGAATTTCCCACACAAGGTGCCTTGTAAGGCCTTGTTGCCCTCACACGGGGAGCTAAGTTAATTAACTAATAGTTTAGTTAATTGCCATTTCCTCCCCTACGCTTTCTAGAGGTTATAGATTTGTTCTTTATCAGCTCATCTACTTAATAAGTATTGAAAAGTCTCACCCGACTAAGGTTTCCCGTCTAATTTATATTGTAATCTCTTCATCAATCATAAAGGGCTAGTTCAATTTGGATGATATTTGCTTTTTGAGAAGCCAAGTTAGGGTTTAACTTAAACCTCGTATGGTATATAAGCCGAATAATGGCCTTAAAAGATCCCGTTTGTCCTAATATGACTGCATTTTAAGGTCAAAAGTTGGTTGATTGAGAATGGTACTTGAAATAAGTAATATCTAGGAGAAAATTGTTTAGTAGAAACATCCGCAATCAAGGAATATCTTGTAAATATTTTTTAAGATATTCTTATTAGTGTGGAAAAAAAAATTCCAAACCATAATACATCAACATATATTTTTCTACCGCCGTCTCACTATATATCAAATAAATATACCAATTACTATAGTCTTTAAGACTATACTCATTACATGATGAAATGTTTGTATTCTATTATAATATCTTATAATCTTGTTATTTCTTGCTTAGGAGGCCAGAATAGCAGCAAATTCAGCTTAAAAGCTAATTAGAGCTTAAAAGTTATAGCTAAATAAGCAATGATCACGTTCTTTCGTATGAGTTTTTAATTTGTTTTGTCGGCGTTTGGATGGATTTTGGTGCGTATCACGGGCGTATCCGATAAGAAGGTTTAAGTTTTTCTTGGGCTGACTTTGACTTTATTGGGGCCTTGGGGGGTTTTGATTGGAAAATGTGGCCATATATTATGCATTTAGTAATGACACATATTTAAAAATAAAATAAAATGGGGACAATTGTTAAAAGTACCCCCGAGATTTAATATTTTATCATTTTAGTCTCAAGCTTTCAATTTTTATCAATTACATCCTTAATTTTTCAATAACTCATCAAATAGGTCCTCTTGTCACTATTTGAAACATTTTCCCCTTGTATGAAATAAACATTTTGAAGTTACACCAGATTAAATCAAAACTAAATAATATTATATTTTATTCATAAAAAATGGAAAAGTGAAAAAACTTGTATCCTTACATATTGACTTTTATTATATCTCACACACACACATATATTATATATATCAAATATACATATTAATAAGTATAGAAAATATAATATTCGATTATTTATTGATCAACCTGCACTAATACGGGAAATGAACAAGTTTCTTGAATTTGTTCTTTTATTGCACGATGGGCGATCGATTTATTTTTGGTATTTTTTGTGTAAGTAATTATAATCTTGAAAAGAAAACAAGTAAAAATAGCTAGCATGTGACCTTTATCCTATCATAATGTCATATAATCCGACCACATGCCACCTTTTTAATTTATAATATTAAGGCATATTAATTTATGAAGTGGAGAATAACTAAATTTATCTGTAGAATATAATTAATGATTATATGCTACTTAATTTAATGTGTATGCGTAGTTGATTGGACTGGTAATTTAATATTTGTCATAAAAAGTATCATAATTGGAAAGAAAAGCTAATTAAATTCACTAACTAATATTTTACTAAAAATTTAAATATTAATAAATATTAATAGTTAAATAAAATACTGGACAAATTAGACTTATTATTTCTCCTTTACAATATAATGTATTAGAATTTGTAATTTAGAAATTTATATATTTTCAGTTATTTACATTCAGTGCAGTATGAATTCTGAAAAAAATTACTATCGTTATACAAAGTGTATGATGGAAAGGGTAAAATGATCCAAATAACGACAAGGGGGCCTAATTGATAAATTATTGAAACATTAAGGTTGCAATTGTTACAATTTGAAAGTCATAGACTGAATTGATAAAAATCCTAATTTCCGGGGTGTTTTTGTTATTGCCCTAAAAAAATGTTTACATATCTTGTACATAGGCGGCAAAAGTATGGGACAAATACATTAGAACCCACAATTAGTGGATAAAATCTTGTCATATCTGATAATTATGTACATATTATTATATGTGCATATAATTATTCTCATGTATTGTGTAGTTTTGCAAATCGAGACTTTTATACCTTTTTTTGTTATTATCCATATATATTTATACTTAAAGTTGTATAAAAGTTAAAAGGCAATTTGGCAACGTTCAAATAATTATACTCTTTTAAATTAAGATATTTTCTTATACTAACATCTATGTCACGTTCATAAAAATACAATATTACAAAATTATCATTAGCATGTCACTGTGAAGATATTAATTATATATGGCTAGCATGGCTGATTGGTAGAAGGGGGGAGTTTTTCGTGTTAAAACTGAATTTTTATCATATATTTATAATAATAATTTCATCCATAAATAATTGGTCACTTTTATTTCCTGATTTGTCAAAAATTAATTTGAAATTTTCTATTTTCGTTCAATATAATCATTATAAAATTTAATAATTGCAAGTATAGCTCTATAGTAGTTATTGGAGACTTAGAATAAGACCAAAACTATAAGGGTAAAAGGGAGCGGATCAAGGAACAAAAAATTTTACAAAAAATTATTCAAACTTTTTAGGCCGTTTGATCTGCAGCGATCAACGGCTAAAATGTATCATCTCTCTCTCCACTTTCTCTCTCACATATCCTAGCCGTTGATCGCTGCAGATGCAACAGCCTAAAAAGTTTGTAGGATTTTTTGTAAAATCATTTATCCCTTGATCCGTTCCCAGGGTAAAATTATCGATAATATTTCATTTCAATTTGAAAACCAATGTTTGAATTTTGCATCATTTGGTCATTCGTCGAAAAATGGTGGTCGTTTGGAATTTGACCAAATCAGATATCGGAAATAATATCTATTATTATTATTTATTTGATTTGATTTCTTGATGGGCTCAAAGGCGGCCCAGTTAATGAAAGGGTCAAGCCCGCTTTTAGTTGACGCAAGCACATACGCACTAAAGCCCAAGGTGACGGGCTAGGGCTTCCGACCCACTCCGCCAAAGCTATATATAAGCCTCTCATTCTCTTTCTTACATTTCTAGGGTTTGTTCATCTCAGCGCAAACACAAAGGCCGGCGACGAAGCAGATTCTTCGCCATGGGGAGAAGTAAGATTCTCCAATCTCTATGCTCATATACATACATATATATATGTATATATATACACGCATATATATGCTCTTTTTTTTTTTTGCAATTGTTGCCTATTGATTGTGATTTTCATCTAAGATCCGTAGATCTTGAGCTATCACGACCTGATGGATCATAATAATTTTAGTCTGATTTCTTGATTGAGTACACAGATACATGTATATATTTATGTATGTATATTAATATATACATCTTTTTACCATTGTTGTTTCCTATAGCTTAGGTTACTTATGAATTTTGTCCAAGATTCGTGGATCTTGAGCTGTCATACCAGTTTTAAATATTTTATATGTTAATCTATTAGGTTTATTGATGGTTTGGGGGAAATGATATTGGTTTATAATTTGTTATTTTTTGAGGCAATTTTGTATGATATTTTCATAGTAACACCACTTAGTTATCTTGGTTACTTGTCCTAGGTTATTTGTTAAATTATAAGATTTGTAGTTTAGCTTATGCAATGAGTCGTAAGGGCAGAATGAGATTAGATGTTAGAAAATGATTTGATAAATGTAGGATGAATGTGTCTTAACTTGTTGTTTGGGTAAATATGGCTCCCAAAGAACCAAATGATTATGGCTTTTGGTTTGTTTTGTTTGTGATTTAAGTGCAACTTATTCTTTGAAGAGCATTGGAAAATTCAAGTGCTCATTGGTTTTCCATATTATTGTAATTTCCTTTAGAAATGGCTGTTTTGGACTTTCGGGTTGGTGAAAATGATATTGGCATTTTTTCATTTGTTGGAAGCTTATGATTAACTCTCGTAGTGAGTTGTAACTTGTAATGGAAAAGTGAAATAGATGTGAAAAATAAGTGGTGAAAGGTTTCAAATTTGTGTCAGCATGCTGTGTGGTTAAATATCTCTTTGATATGAATTTTTTCCCATCTCTGTTTGCTTCCTATCAGCTTAGTTTGTTAGTTGAGCATCAAAGAATTTTCTCAATTTCCTGTGTTATTATCATGTCCCTTTTGTAGCTGCCTCATTGGGTTTGTGGAAAAGATTTTTGAAGTTTGATTTTTCTTAAAAAATGTTCCACCACAGTTTTAGGAAATTTATGTATTTTTTGGTTCAAGGAAGGTCGAGATGTAATGCAACCTAATTTCTCACCCTGTGGCCTCTCAATTCTCACTCATGTTGTGCCAGTAGCTATTCATAGGCGGTGGTGCCTTAAAATTTGCTATAGTTATTCAACTTGAGAAAGGTAGACTGAACCAATGGATTCTATTCTTTTAAAAAAGTGTTAGGTGTGACGAGTCATATGGAAAGGTTTTTTTTGTTTTAATTTTCTGAGGCAATGTGTGTATTCTCTGTGTTATATTACCACACAATCTACCAAGTGTTATCTCCATGTCAAAAACAAGCCTTTTTATCTCCACGTAAAAAACAAGGCTTATTCAAACCATTCTGTATTTTGTAATGATATTTAGTTGTGATGAATTGTATGAAAACTGTTCTGTTTGAAGTATTTTGTGGTTACATCTATTTGCTTTGTTTATTATAGTACCATTTGGCACTTGATGTGTTATCGCCAGATCAGAAGCAGGCCTTACACAAAATCTATGTATACTGTCTTTTCTTTCTATGGCTTTAGTTGTTATGGGTTACATGAAAAGACTGTTCTGTTGAAATATCACAAGGGAACATGAAATGTTTTATTCTACTATAGGACCAGCAAGGTGTTACCGCCAGATCAAAAACAAGCCCTACCCAAAATCCAGGTACTGCCGTGGTGTGCCTGATCCAAAGATTAGGATTTACGATGTTGGCATGAAGAAGAAGGGAGTAGACGAGTTCCCCTTCTGCGTGCATTTGGTTAGTTGGGAGAAGGAGAATGTGTCCAGCGAGGCACTGGAAGCTGCTCGTATCGCGTGCAATAAGTACATGACCAAGTTTGCTGGGAAGGATGCGTTCCACCTTAGGGTTCGTGTTCACCCGTTCCATGTTTTGCGTATCAACAAGATGCTTTCATGTGCTGGTGCTGATAGGCTCCAGACTGGTATGCGTGGGGCTTTTGGTAAGCCACAAGGTACGTGCGCCCGTGTGGCCATTGGTCAGGTGCTTCTCTCTGTCCGCTGCAAGGATGTAAACAGCCATCATGCTCAGGAAGCTTTGCGCAGAGCTAAGTTCAAGTTCCCTGGCCGTCAAAAGATCATTGTCAGCAGGAAGTGGTATTTACCTATTACTTGAAAGTGAAATGAATAGGATCTGGTATCTGGATTTTTTTTTTCCTGGGAAAATATAGTTTTTAACTTGCACATGAATCTGGGTCCCATAGTCCATACGCCCTGGAAAGTTCTCTCTGTTTACGATATATTTAAGATGCACATGTCGTCTTTGTTTTTCCCGTCTCCTGTATGATTTACAACTTATGCATGAAAAGAAACAGTCGCAATTCCGAGTTTTGTTTTGAAGGCAAAACAGTTCTATAACTTGTGCATGAATTAAAAATCCATAGCTTGTGGAGATCCTATTTTATCTGTGCTAGGTGACAACTCTGAACTTGTTTTTGTGTTTTTGGCCCCTCACCTTCAGTCTCTTTGATATTTTTTATTCTCTGTGAGTGTGTTGGTGATAGGTTTTTTTTAGGATTTTTAAGTAGAACAAGAATTGTTAATATTATTTTTTTCTGATATAGGTAATTGGTAAACATTTTGTGTGTTTGTTGATAGATCATGGTGTGAAGATATATTTCTAAAGACCATCAAACTGTCTTAATACCCCCACACTTCCACTTCATAAATTGATTTAAATGAAACGATGCTTCTAATGTGTTGGTTTAAATTCATGGTCAGCAGGAAGTGTTGTGTGCATTTGATCATGAATTGCTATGTGAAGTTATATTCTTTCATGAACGTATGATCAAACTCTGTAGAAGTGTTCTCTTTTTTATGTACGATGAAGATGCAGCTGTAAACTTCCTGTGTATGTTTCCCACCTCTAGTATCATTTATTCGTTTCTCTTTTTAGGAGAGATGATATAATTTTTCAAGTAGAATAGGAATTGCAAGACCTGTTTCAAATGGAAATTGTGTTTCTTTTCTGCTATGTTGCTACTATGGAATTGGTCTTTGTCCTATCCCCATTCGATTATCATTTATCCTTTTCGTAATTTATCATCTTTGTGTGTGATAGGTATCTAATACGTGATTTAAATAGAATAAGAGTTGTATTATTGTTAGCTTTTAAATGGGTAATTGCTGAATCATGAATTGTGTTTGTTAAAGGGCATAGCTATATTGTTATGGGCTCTGGTAATGCAGGCATGTGAATACTATTACTCTTACTTCCCTACCAATGGATAGGAAATAAGTAAAAATAGATCAGACTTCTCATGTCTTAGTTGATTTTTTGGATTGCAGGGGATTTACAAAGTTCAACCGCACCGACTATGTGAAGTGGAAAGCCAAAAACCGCATTGTGTCTGATGGTGTCAATGCCAAGGTTTTTATTTTATTATAACGGTTTCTGTTTTCTTTCTTTCCAACTGTTAATGTGCATGTCTTGTTCAAGTTTGAAGTTAAGTGTTTTGTTACTGCTATTGTATGCATTGTCTTGGCTGGTAGTGTTTCTTGTTTATGCCTTGTCAATAATTCTCAGATGGAACATGTTAAATTCACAATTTGTATTATTTCCTTATTGCAGCTTCTTGGCTGTCATGGACCTCTGGCAAACCGTCAACCTGGACGAGCATTTATAGATGCAGTTTAACAAATGTTTGTTGTTGGTTGGAAATGGCATGTCACTCATTTTTGGTTTCTTTCATATTTTGTTTATTTTTATTGAATTCATGTCCCGTACTTTGTTGGACACTCTTTCAGTCTTTACATTGGATGATAACCTTGTCTTTCGATTATCTAAATGGTCATTTGTGGGAACTAGTTATTTTGTCTGTTAATGACGTGGCCTTTTTAGCCTGAATCATTCTAATTTTGTTGACATTCTATCACTGCATGGGACGAATATTCTCTTTGCACAGGCCGATTTTTGATTAATCAGTTAGGAGATCCCATATAGATTATGTTCTGGCCTTTTGGTATTTGATTTGATGTTAATTCAGCATTATTTTCTATCGTATCAAAATATTTCCCTTCTAATTTTTTTGTTTGTAAAGTTATGCTTCAAAAATGCGAAAGCTGGATAACCAGGAGGCTCGGTGTAATTATTGTGTTCCACCTCGCAAGTGTATTTTAGTTGTGCCATTTATGTGGTTAACATCTGGATTCCACGTATACGATATTGATTACATGGTATAGATGGAAGTAGCGTGTCAGCAATAAATCCATGATGTTATTGAATTTTTTTACTTTTGATGACGAAGATCTATATAAAACAGATTTTAAGTTTCTATTGCTTTTCTTTTTATTATTATATTAGTATTCGTCATGTAATAAAGTTATTTAATGCTTATTTGACTGGAAAAAATGTGCACAAATTCTTTTAAATTTGTGCACATAGATTAAGAAAATAATTGGTAAAAAAAAATATGGACTATTTTGAATTGTGAGTAAATGGTGTATTTGGAAAATGCAAAAGTAATTAATAAAAAAAGATAGTTTAGATAGTTCATCAAATTTTATTCTTGAAATTATGAAAATATTATTTATTTAAGAAATTTGTTTATTTTACTTAAAGGTCATTTAAAAAACAAAATGGAGGAAGTACTCGTGAAGGTACGATTGCTAAAAATGATTTCATCCCTTGCAGAGACTTTAATCATCTTCACTGTACTTAGTACATTTAATCTAATTCTAAGATTTATAAAGTTGGTTTGTTTTCTGTAAAATTAATTTATTTGATTGTGTTTTGATATGTCTTCAAGTGCTATTATGTATATATAATGATAAAGTTTTCTTCTTTTTTATTATACCCAAAATGTACTTCCCATTCTCTAAAATTACAGCAACAAATATTACTTATCTATATATATTTAATTCTATTCTAAAAATATGAGCAATAAAATTACGTTCACTTTCGCCTATTAAAATATATATATATATATATGAATAAGTAACTTATTAAATTGAAGGTCATTAAACTATTAAATACCTTACTCACTAACAAAATATTATAATTTAAAATTAAATTTTTATTTTGAAGTTCAAAATAATTTTTAAATAAAGATGAGTGGCCTACATTTGTGGCTTATATATAAGTGTACATGAAAAAATAAATATTAATCATGGAGATTAAGTTACCACAAATTCATAAAAAAGTCATTAGAAATTGAGGTTGATATTGTAATTATTATCTTTCAACTCCACAAGGTACATACTAGACATAATTTAATTTTTTTTTTCTAATTAATTATGATTATATATTTTAAGTATCTTATTATATACAACAAAATAAAAACGGAGCCTCCGCATGATTTTTTACGCTAAGTGGCATATTAGAATTGTGCTACGTATTAATTTCAATAAAGTAATAGATAAGAATGAATTAAAAGGATTTACGTTATCATTAAATCATAGTTACCGGAAATACCGGTTTCTAGTAGGAAATGCGTTTTTTCGGAAACACATTTCCGGTACCCAGGCGAAACGTCGAAATTTTTTTAAAGGAAACACGTAGGAAACGCCTAGAAAACTCATAGGCAATTCTTCGGAAATGCATAAGAAATATCTCAGAAACTCAAATGATACACATAGGAAATGCAATGAAAATAACTAGGAAACATTATGGATACTAATAGAAAACTTATAAGAAATTTGACAAGTACATATTCAAACAAAATTAAATAAATATTAATTAAAATATAGTGAAATACATTATTTTTAGTATTTTTATGCTAAAATAAAAGTTTTTTTTTTGTGTATATTCTTTTAAATTATGAGTAATATGTTTATAAAAAAAATCAAATATAAATATAGAAGTCTACGTATAACGGGTTGTCAAAATTTTGAAAAATATTTTCTAATATTAGATTAAAAAATCACATATTTTCTCTACATTTCCCACGCGTTTTACAATCGTATCCGAGAAGTTTTATAATCGTTTTCCCTTTTTTCTGTTTCCTTTATATTTTTAGACTACGTTTCCTACTTCCGTTTCTCTTGATAATTCTCACTTCCGTTTCCAAATTCAGTAATTATGAATTGAATTATGAGAATTATAACAACAAATTAATATGGTTTTATGTTTGTAATAGCAACACACATGTTTATTTTAATTATACATGAATGAGAAATTTAAATTAGAAAATAGTTACTGATATGTTTTTATAAATTTTACCACTTATGTTAAAATGAATTGAAAAGGTTAAAATTGTCATTGAATGATGAGAATTTTGATAGCACATTAATATAATTTTATATTTGTAACAACAACATACATGCCACTTTGATTATCTTTCCAAAAAAAAAAGTCACTTTTGTTGGCCCAATTTTTTTGTAAATATTGATTAATACAAAATATACAAAATTAAATAATGAAATTAAAATTAAATATGAGATAAAGGAAGAGAAATTACAAATATTGATTTTTATAGTAGTTCAGCCAAATATCATCCACGATCCCCTATATCCACTCTCTCAAGTTGAACTGCTTGATGTTTTGTTAATAATTAACAAAATAATTACAACTGATCAACTTATCGTGTGTCGATCACTCAGCTTGAAACAATCCTTCAAGTCTTGGAGTATACCCTTACCAAGATATTCACGGGCTAACTTCAAACCCAAGGAAACTTATCGGGCTTACCTCAAACCCTTGCTGAGATCTTTGCAGATTCACTTCCTATCCAAGTTGATTTATGCGGGCTTAACTCACACCCAATTTTGAGTAATGAGACAATCCCTCAATTACCTTTATAAGAGTCTCTTCATCACTCTAAATACAAAGATTAATTTGAGTCTAAAGAGAAAACTGTAATCTACTTATAAAAGTATATTATATGAAATTTGTTTACACCTTTCATAAGTGATATTTACAAGGAATTTAAACTAAAAGCTTATATATAATTTGTTGTAGTGCAATTCTTTGTTGAATTGTTGATGAAAACCTACAATTGAACCTCTATTTATATGCCTTGATCATCAACTAGCCATTTATAGCCATTATTAGCCATTTCTAGCCATTATAATTCTAACCATTATATACAAATATGCAGTTGAGGGGCTGGCTGTTATGCTCATAAGGGCCGACTGTTATGTAACTACCGGTCTATATCCTTGTGACTATCGGCAATTATATTGCTTTAAAATTTACTTGGAGCCTCTGGAAACTGTCAGTTACAAATAGGGGTTGGTCTATATGTGACTACCGACAGTTACATCTATGAGGACCAGTAGTCATCAACTGAAAAACACTTCTTTTGGCCTTTGATTTGATCTGTCACACCCCAAAATTAGCGACTCCGGGGACGTGAGAATATAATATAAATAATACAAACCACGAACCCATCCACTTCTCATCTACAATAATCATCTTGCTATAATATAAATGATATGGCCAAAATATACATCGTCAATCTAACACTAGTATATCATTTGTTTACAATATACATCTCAAGCTGAATGCTTGGCTAGCATAATAATAAAGAAGGTATAAGTATATTCTTTACCTCGTACTTGAGCCAAAATATACCTATACTTTCATATGCAACCCCCGCTAATCAGAGTACACTACATTTCCAAAATAAAAATACATAAATGAAAGTAATAACATGTGCACCAAAAATATGTAAATCACATCCACAACCTCTACTCATATTCTAGTCTCGCCTCGGTATCTATAATATCACATATGTATATATAGGCAGAAAATAAAGAATGTACGGTTAGCCAAGTAACTCTAATATAAAAGAGAGACTAAGCTATATGTACATAAATGAATAACATCTCTATATAAGTATGAATTCCATGAGCATAAATATGAATATAATGATATATGTCAACCCCCGCCCATATGCGGCGCACACACACTCATCATATACCCCCCGCCACATATGCACACCACGCATTTTCGGGACTATAAACACCACGTATAAAATACTAAGATTAGCCAAGCCCCTCTTTGACATAATCAAAGTCTTCATTAATCATTGTCCACTCTTCGACCGATTAATGGTAATATCCCAGATCTGATGTCTCATCTTTCACGGTAAGATTGAATGACCTCATTGCATGATTTTTATATAAAAGTCTCAATTTTTGAAAGAATATATGCACGCTCATATTTCTTTCAAAATTCATCACGTGTTAACACCACTTTTACACATCTCCTGCATGAAAGCAATGTAATGCATTTGATAATAAATTAATATGTTATAGTCACCACATATAAACATATAATTCTTAATGTAAAATGAGCACGTTATAGTCACCAACTATAAACATCTATTCATAATGTAAAATGCACATGTTATAGTTACCACATGTAAACATGTAATCATAAATCTCCTCTTTAACATAAATGTAAGCAATTTAATTATTATGGATTAACAACTACAGGTAATCATAAAATAATTAAGCTTATATTAAATCCATACTACTCATACACCACCAATCCATATCAAATTCTCCGACACGATAATCAAATATTCATCTCATCATATAACATCTCCACGTAATCCATTTATGCATAATATACACATAATCACCTCATCTCATACACCTCCATATATCATAATATATATGTAATCAC
>MKEJ01100903.1:0-17455 GCA_001753735.1 Embelia ribes | reverse complement strand
TAAACTCATATTTAAAGTTTTACTCAAAATCTGACCGTATTACTTTTATTCTATCTGTACAACGTGATTATAAATGTACAGAAGTTGATGACCATAGCAGATAGACTTAGACTATCGAGGAAGCAGTATCATCTTTTGTTATATTTTGTAAAGGCCACTAATAGAGTATATTGTATTTGTATTCATACCTCACTTATGTATAATTTTTATTTGGTTAGTTATGAGCACTTAGCTTGATTCGCATATACACACACATTGTTATTTTGGAGCTATAGTTATATATACATTAGCATGTGGATCGTTGTGCTATGACAATTGATGTATATATAATCAAGCTTTATTTATAATTATGGGTGTATGTTGGCAAGGATGACATACACGTATTTTGATTTCCTTTGGTTAATCTCATTACTATTATTCCATTCCTTCTGTTTTCTTTTCTTTTTCTTTAATACCTCGCGACCCGGGTTCATGACTAGAATTTAGGGCATGATATCTTTTTTCTTTATTTTCTTATCATTTCATTTCTAAGACTTGTTCACCTATTTGGTTTAGTAGCTTTGGAATAGTCTACATTAAATTCTTTTATTTTTTGATGGGCCAAAAGCATAAATATGTCAATGTTGTCCAATGTGAAAAATATATATTCGTACTTGGTTTTATTAGTAATTTACAGTGTTCTAAAATAGTTTAAATATTTTATGTTTTCAATTAATGATAAATTATTGGTGTATTTCATGTTCCTTTTTAATTGGAGATTGAGGGTTACAAATAGATCATACAATTATAAGTTATTTTGGATTTAGTTTAAAAGAGTTAAAAGAAAATAATTAGGTTGTGGTTCAAAATTAGTTTTGAAACCACATCCCCATGATTCTGGAGTTAAAATATAATCACTTCTATATAAGATGATCATTTTGCACACCAATAAAAGATAATCATTATTTCCCCAAAATATAACAAATAACTATATTTACATTATAGTATAATTATATATAATGAATATAATTTTTGAAATTTAATTTGCTTTACTTGGATTTTAGAGATTACAAATTAATTGTAATAATGAAATTAAATTGAATGTTATTTATCATATGTATTACACGTGATGTTCTACTAACACTGAAGCTTAAATGTAGATGCTATCTTAAAAATGTTGCAAATATACAAATTTGTTTTTTGCCATCCCTATTAAATACTATCATATATACAATAAAGACAAACACAACTGAAGTTCATAGTCTTATCTATTACAATCAAAAGTTATCCTCCAAATGATAGGGAGATGATCAACGGGCGATAAAGGCGAATGCTCAAACTTTTCAAAATTCACTTCTTAAAGCTATTTTTAAATTTTAATTATAAAAATTATTATAATTCTAGTATTTAATAAATAAATTTTAAAAATTATTTTGATAAGTAGTATAATATTTGATAAACTGATATTTTTTATTGCCAAAAAACAAATATATGTATGTATGTATAGGGAATGCAATAAATATAATTGAGTCAATTATGACAATTAATTAAAGAAAAAACAAAATCAGCTTTTCAAAATACCCATAAACTTGCTTCCAAAAACACCCTTAAAAAATAGAAGCATATTATTAAAAGCAGGTGTTTTAGAGTTTATCAAATATCTCAGACTCTAATTTTCACACACAAACACAAAATATACATATATAGAAGTAGGCAGCAAAAAATAATCCTAAACTTGCCCTAATTTGTTCGAGCACACAACATAAGAAAGAATGATGTTTGCTAATTATAGACATCTTTATAAAAGGGCACAATAAATCACTAGTTATTTAGTAATCAAATGTATTCAATGACTCACTTGGTTGCAAATCATCTAATATTTACTAAAATTTCCAAGTTTTATTTTGAATACTAATAATTACAAACTTCTTGTTTTATTATTAAATATCTATAAAATAAGCGATAAAATCTAGCAGTTGCTCTATTATAAAATGTTACTCCATTATTTATCTAATTATTCATTTTAGAAAATATTTCTTTTTATTTTTTTATTTGACACCAAAAAGCTAATATTACATTTATTACTTTTTTCAGTTTTGCCTATGTTATCTCAACAATATTCTCACCATCCCACACAGTTCAAGTCATTTAAAAAGGAGTAACTGAGTAAAATGAATTATTCTTTGCTATAATTGAATCTATTTAATAATTTTAATTCTTTGAGAGCTACATTTTAATTATAATTATTTTGAAACGGATAGAATAACAATTTTGCACAAAGAAATACAGGCAATTGTTCACTTCTTGCACCTTTAACATAATCAAAGTCAATATCTTCATTTGCAATTTTCTATTTTCATACATTGTCCACAAATAATAGCTAAAATTTTATGGACATATAGTTTTTTGTATTTTTAAGAAATATTTATTTTCATTTTTGAATTACAATAATAAGAATTATTTGCTAACATATACTAGATATCCAATTTCTATAAATAGTTTTGGTATCAATGCCCAAATTTTGCATGTGTATCACAAATTTCCTATATAGAAGTTTTTTCAATTACAACTTTTAAGTAAATAAATTTTTTTATTTTTAAATAAAAAAAAGCTAGAGCCAGTTTAAAACTTTCAATTTATTACACAAAAATAGAAAATAGACTCGGTTTAAAAGCTTACATCCAAATGCTGTCAAATTTTTAAGTAAGAGTTTTATTTAGTTGTCGTTTTCAAGCAAATAAGTCAGTTTATTTTTATTTCAAAAAAAAAATTAATGTATTCGACTTAAAATTTTCAACCATTTAGATCAAGATAGCGAATAAATCGACTTAAAAGCTAAGCCGCTTAACTTTATTTAATTTTTAAATAAAAAACTAATAAGCCTGGATAAGCGGAATGCAATTAACAAGCGTTAAACATATTTAATTCCTTTTTAATACTTTTTCACTCGCGCACAAAATCTCTCTCTCTCTCTCTCTCTCTCTCCTGATACTGCAGCTTCACGGGGTCCCCCGGAACCGTTTACCGATCGTGACTTGGAAAATCCACTTCAGCCTGAAGAAACCTTTGTGAGTTTTCATAATCTTCTTCGTTCCACTCTTCTCCAATTGGGTTTAGGGTTTCCAAAATTCTCTTCTGAATTCATGGTTTTAGACTCTGTATCTTGTAATTAATTACTTTTCTGGTGTTTAATCGTGATGGGTTTGCATCATATATGCAATTAGGGTGCCTGAATTTCGATAAATTAGTTTTTTTTTTTTTATTTATTTCAATCTGTGTTTTCACTCGTAAGAAATTTTAGAAATGGATTTTTCCATGTGGTTTTTTTCTCCTTTTGGTAATTAATTACTTTTTATTGTTTAATTATGATGGGTTTACTTTATTAATGCAATTAAGGTGCTCAAATTTTGAAAAATTAGTTTTTTTTTTCAATCTATACGGTTTAACGTGTAAGAAATTTTGGAAATAGATTTTTTCTTGTAGCCTCTCTCTCTCTCTTTGGTTCCTATCATCTAATTAATTGCTTTTTGATGCTTAATTATGATGGGTTCACTTCATATGTGAGTTGTTAAGGAATCATATGCGTCTTTTTCTGTCTCCATCTTTTGCCAATGATGATGAATCATAAAATTGGTTTCTTGATTTCATTCTTGTAATAAACCTTGCAAAAGATGTTCTCTTGTGTGTTCTTTATCTTTTGCAGATTTTGTTTGTTATTCATCATTTCACTACGTGTTGTTTTCAGACGAGTTCATGAAAATTTTATGTTAAAAGAAAAAAGGCAAATTTATGGGAATATAATGCTGAGTTGTTAGGGAATAGTTTTTTTGTATCTTTTTTCGTGGCCATGTTTTTGTTCCTCTCTGGGGTGATGAAGAAAATTTGAAAGTATCCATTTTTTTATTTTCTACTCTTCTTAGTTCATTGTAACTAGATATTTTCATGTGGGTTCTCTCCTTTTGGTTCCTATATCTTCCCTTATATTGTTTGAAAATCTATTTACTTAATAGCTTCTTGGAAACTATAATTTCTCCTTGGTGGGAGTTTGTTATTATAATTTCATTACAAGTTATTTTCAGGTTTCAGAAATTCGGTTAAAGAAAAACGATTCTCATTATGAGTTGTTTAAGAATGATTGTTCTATTTACTATTTCTGATTTCGGTTTTTACATTTAATTTTTGATGCAGGTGAATAAGCTTCATTTGATGATGATTTGGGAACCCGTCTGAATTGCATCATGTGGTAATGTCAGATATGGGTCCTGATCTAGTGCTTAAAGGGAGATCATACCTTTGTCGAGAAACCACCGGTAATAAAGAACCTGTTGGTGCGATGAAAGAACTAGAAAATGATCACATAAGTTGTGCAAGTAATCGTGAAGACAAGAGTTTTGATAGGCAAGTAGGAACAAATGGACCAACCGAGGGAGCATGTAGAAGTCAGGATGTGGGGGTTAATATGCTTGAGGGTGCAAAGTCGGGTGGCATCAAGCTTACTGAAGAGGAAAAGTGGGATGCAGAGTTAACTGAGAGTTCAAGTTCTTTCGACAGTGATGGCACATCTTTTAGTGATACTGAAGTTGATCCAGAATTGTACGACGATGCTTTATCAGCATTGCCATTTGATGGATATAGTGATCTCTTTCGAATGAGGTATGCAACATTTTGATGGTACCATATTTTCAGCATTTTTCATTTCCTCAATTGCTTCAATTTGTCATCATATGTCATTTATATTTCTGAGGATGGCAGGAGATACTTAGCAAGTGCTGCACTTCAGTGGGTTTCTGAATGATTCTGCTTCTGTTGGATCCTCCCTATCTCCTGAACGAACTTGTGTAGGTAGATGTTGCACGGTAGGATTGATAGTAGTACAACTTTTAGGAACAGCGTGAGGGCCCTTCTCACCTTCTACAAGTCGTCCAGTAAAACCTTTGAGAACTGTGGATACCATCCTGAACCTGTAAATGCTACTATTTATACAGGGTGTTAATTTTTTTTTTTTTTGTTTGATAAACTTTGAGGAGTGGCTATGAAGGACCCCACAAGATTGCTACAGTGTATGCTTTGTTTTTCTATTGATCGGGATAGCATCACGTTGCTGGTAGCTGATTGCTGCATCGTCTAACATTGTTATTTTAGTTGAGTTCAAATTGACCTAATAAAGGTGTTTCCCCACTATAACGTTAAAAAAGTTGCGGAGTGTGCCTTCACTGCACCGAATTTTTGGATGACAGAAAGGCAAAGGGAAGTGAAGTAGAAGAGGACAGAGGAGAGAGAGAGGATCGAGAGGGGAATTTCATATTAGCGATTTAACTTTGATGCCAACATGTGATATGAGTAAGTGCTAGAAAGTCGAAGGTGTGGTTGAGAGACAAAGAAGGGAGAGGAGAGAATAGGCTGGGGGTGAGATTTTATAGCATAAATTTAGTTTAGATGGTACTGCTTGAGAAAGCCGATTAGATCTCTAGTATTCTAGTGTGTAGAAGCATTAATAATTTCTCCAATTCACTTTGTTTTGCAATATCTTTTAAAGATATCATTTTTGCTGGCGAGATTCAGGTAAAGAGCGTTGCCCTGACCCACTACTAAAGTAAACTTTCAATAAACCTGCTTCTAAAATCAGTTTTCCGTAAGTTTCTTTGTTTTTGAGTAAGACCACCAATTGCCTCAGATATATCTCGGTAGTTTGCTACAAAACCATGTAATTTCTTTCAACTGGATATTATCTGTTATTTGTTTAAATGAGGCCAAAACCCATGAACTATCTAAAGGAATACGGCTGCTTAAATAGATTTCAGTAAATGCGTTTGAATTAATTTTAATTACATCATGAGTGTCTTCAATATATAGAATATTTTGGTATATATATATATATATATATATGTAAAAGGGGCATATAATCTTTTACGATTGTGTTTATCGGGAGCTTGTCTGAATGATCCTGTGTGTGCTAACTAATTGAATATTTGCTTCCATAAACGATATACAAGGTGTTGTGGCTTACGTTGATGATAGGGTGCCCTGACGCTATATGTTCACGAAGAACAGCTTTTTATGTTTTGTGACCAAACATTTTAATTTTATACTTCTGAAGTTTGACTTGTGTCTTTTCTGCAGTCAATTTCAGTGAAATTATAGTCTCTTATTTTATATTGAAATATAATATTTGTGTGGTCTCTAGATATAAGTGACTTTCTGTACAAAAGTGTTTCAAGAATAGTTTTGATGCTTAAGACTAAATTTTCCTATTCTTGGGGGTTTATTTCGGTGGGGATGGGGGTAAATTGTAGAGCTTTTTAGAAGTGCTTTTTACTTGCTTGGTATGTGGTGTAGAACCCATGTTACCTTATTCTGACTTGGTGAGTCGTGCCTATATTCATGTTTAGCTCTTGTTTTACGATTATGCATTTTCCAGAAAGAGGAAGCTGGCGTCTAGTTGGAGGAAATTTATAGGACCTTTGATGTGGCGTTGCAAGTGGGTGGAATTGCAAATTAAGAAATTTGAGACCCAGGCTCAGAAGTATGAAAGAAAGATTGCTGAATATGACCGAAGAAAGCAGTTGGAAAATTGTATGTCAGAAGATGGTAATTCAGAATCACTTCCATTTTCTGCACAAAGTCCAAGAAACACTGTACCGAAGCGGAAGAGAAGAAGAAGAGCTGAAGACACAGAAGAGATAGCATCATATATGTCACAGCATAATCTGTTTTCCTACTTTGGTGTGTTTTTTGATTGATCATGGAATCTATTTCACATTGTCCTTTTCCTTTCATTTTTGGATCATCATTTGACTTTGGTTAGTGGTATTCCAGAAAATAAGAAATCCGCTGCTGATGCTGCTTGCACAGATGATAATCGGGGCAATCAAGGTATGAAATGTAAAAAAAAAAAAAAAGAATTAAATATAATATCAAGGGATGTGACAAAAGATCCATTTAGAGGTGTTCGTTTTATAGTGAAGTTTTTCTCTACCGTAGAGTTCTTTACACCAGTTGGATTGGAAGCAAAATATTTGCATGTAGGGGCCACAACATATGCACGCCTCAGCTGATGCAAAGAACTCTACACCATTGGTGGAGGGAAATGAAATTCTTTGTTTATGGATAGAAATTTAACTTAGTTGGTGATCTTTCAATATTCCTGCTCCACCATTCTGTCTTTTTTACTGGTAAGATTCCGAGATAATTAATGAGTAGTGGTAAACATGCCTCGTTTTTAAGAAATGTGATCGTTGGACTGAAACATGTCAGTGATGTATTTCCAATTGACCTTGTTATCAACCTTTATTTTTGGAGAATGGTGGAGACTAATGATGTAGGAAAACTAAAAAAAACAAGAGATAGGAGAAATGTAAATATTTTATCAGAATGTTGTCATTTGAAATTTAAGGTCAAGTATAAAAGAGATCAGACCACACTCTTTTAAATAGCATCTTAGATATTGCTCTCCCGAACTGATTTGGTAGTACAATAGACACTTCTTTTCTTATGTTGGAGGGTGTTGGCCCCACCATATGTTGGCCACAAAGTTTAGTTGCTACCTGAGGAATCAATGATCATTTGGGATATCTTTATATGTATGGACAGTTCAGTGCACAAAAATATGTTCTATCAAATTAACCATCCGATGAGTACCTCAAGGGTTGAATCCTCCATTAAATTGTGAAAAGGTTGGTCCTGCAGTGATTTAGATTTAGATGACCCCAAAGATTCACTTAAAGACTGGTGGAATAATCTTACTAAAGTATTAATAATACTAAAATATTAACACAGGAAAAACATGAAATTAGTAATTTATGAAGACTCCTAGTACATGGACCATTAATATTTTAATTTGTTTAATCAACTATCCTACTCAATTGACCAAGCTGCTAGTGACATTGGCTTAAACTACATGCCCACTGCTTTGGTCTCCTTAAGAATTATGCTATATTGTTTTGAGTCCTGATTCATTAATGTGCAGCAGGGTCTAATCATCGTAACTGTGTCTGTTGCTTCACAGTAATTAGTGTATATGATGTCTTAATTCTAAATTTGTAGTTTATGTTCTGTGGCGAAAGATTGCTGAATGATTTGATCAATATCATCGAGGACTTCAAATCCTGACAATTTTTGGTTTATCAAATGAACCCAAGTCTTATTCAGAAACATTAAATTACGCAAACTTTGACATGCTTCCCATACTATGTTGTTAATATTCCTTTAGATTTTTGTTTTAGAAGATATAAGTTATATCTGTTTTCTAGCGGAAGCGAGCAAGACAAAATTTTCGAAATTTCTATGCACACAATGTTAGATGTGGCCATAGTAGTTGATCTAGTTATTAACTAAATTTAACTTTTCAGTTTGCTTACAAGAAATTAACTATTGACTTCTTCATGGGCTCATGCAGAGAAGACATCTAATGGTACCAATGCAGTCGGGGTCGAAGAAGAATTGATATCCCGCGAGTTTAAAGTCGGAAGCAATTCCTTGGAACAAATCTTTTGGAAGATTGGGATGATGCAGTGGCAAGTTAACGAGATGAAAACTCGAGTCCACAAGGTTTTAAGTGAAAATGCCTCGAGATTTTCTTCGACTGAAAACTTGAGCTTGCTCGTGCCATGTAATAATTCATTGACGAGTTCTGAAAATCCAACTTCTCCTCTCAACTATGAGGATGAAATTAAAGCTGCTACTTCTTCGATTTATGTTGAAATTGAACGCAGCGACAGTGGTGCTAATATGGTTGATGTGGCTATGCCTGAAAGTGCAGCTTTAAGACTTGCAAAGGTGAACCATGTAGAGGAGACAAGTCAGCCAGCATTTGGAGGATCGTCTAAAAATGTAAGAGCCTGTTTGATTGCGTTTTCAGAATTTTCAGTATATGTTCCTGGATTCTCTTTGGTTTCAGGAAAAACACAAGGGAAATTAAGTTTCTTAATAGTTTTATCTTTATATGGAAAAAGTTTCACGAAGACAACTTTTCTGGAGGTCTTACTAAAGAGAAAATGCACCATAAGTGCTTCCCATGGTGATCAAGTTTTTAGAATTATAACAGATGCTGCCTTAGTAGATAATTAGATATCATAGGTTTATTTGAATTAAATCTGTTTTCTACCTGTTTTGAATGTCCATGATAAATCATTTACGTATCATCTCTATGATTTTTTTGCCATCCTTGTTTTTTGTTTTATGTGTGAGCAGGTTGGCTAGGATTAATTAGGATCTTTATGTGGAACTTTACTTTCTTGTGATATGCCTGTTTTGATTCCTCCTGGCGCTTGATTCTGGTGTTACATAATAAGAGTTCGCTAATACCACATAAAATGATTTGCAACTTGATGTGCTCCTGTTTTTTCTTTTGGTCTATTCTAAGAAATAATTTTATTATTGATAAATTACTATAATATGTGATGAAATAGATATAATATAGTTGTTTTGCTTTTGAACATATGGTATTTACTTTATTATTATATGTAGATACTTTAATCTATTATACATCAGAAGACTTGATATTGATGAGTAATTAAAATTGACTCTTTATTTAATTGCACTCCCGAATCCTAACTTTTATTTGGACAAGTTATACTTAAGAAAGAATGCTAGTTGTCTGAGCGGTAGAAACGTGTGCCCATTGTGCATGTGGTCTGAAAAGCATAATAAAAGAACACATTTGTTCTAAAAAAGAAGCCCATCATCGTGCATGCGGTCTGAAAAACATAATAAATGAACAGAACGCATTAGTTTTAAGAAAGAAAATCGACATGTTTGGAGGAGTTTCTGGCTCATGTTGGTTGAGTGTCATGTAAGAGAAGGGTCCATTTCAAATGCAGTACAATGCTACCACATTATTCTGTAATCTGTATTGAGCTTATTTATGGATACCGTTTACTTAAAATGTTTGCATAGACGTAAAAGCCTAAATATCCTTTCATGATATGCAGCCCAGCGGTACAATTTTGATATATAATCGAAGAGCAAAGATGAATCCGAATAAATCGAAAGACGTTAACATTGTCTCCACACAGAAGCCTGAGGGACCTGTTGAAGATCATGAAAGGAGCTCCATTATTCCTTCTTTTGAAGTTCCCGAGCCCTCAACCCCTAAGAGTTGTTCTACCTCAAAATTGATTACCGCAACCACCATGACTAATAGCTTCAAGGGAAAGCGAGCTATGCGCAAAGCTGGGTCCAGAAAGTGGAATCCATGAGATCTCTCTCTCTCTCTTTTTGTTCAGTGTGCTAGAATGTGCATCACACGGAAAGTACTCTTTTGGTAAGCAAGCGTGAATAGAGGTCCAAAAGTACTTTTTGCTCAAGGTATATATTGTTTCATGTAATGTGATGTTAGAGGGTCAATGACACACATAAACCCGCACATGCCCGTTGATCCTGCTATGGTCTCTCTCCCTCTGGCATCTCTCTGTTCATAAATGGAAATTTGTTGATCTGTGTTTTATATATGCTGATGGGTGAAATTTCTATCCTATACCCGGTTCTTGATTCTAGTACATATGGAGTTTAGTACGTAATGTAGTTGAATCCTCGGCGAAATTAGCGCCTTTTAAACTTTTTTCATTCTTAAATCATTCTTGTTTTCGCCTGTTTATTTTGGGCTTACTATGTTGTTACTAGATTGAATGGGTATGTTGGTGTTGATGTATATGGTACCCTCGGCCATTGTCCTCAGAGAGGCACTAGCCTTCGTCCCAATTGTAACTATCATGGTGTGAAACGCATGTGAAATAGACTGGGCTATAGCTGGTGTTGGTATTGTACTCAGTTCAAGCTATGGTAATCGTTTAAACAAAGTGGAGTTGGTAGATTTTCAGTTCTACACACTGAGGGTTGTGTTTTGTGTTCTGCTTTGGTTTCTGCGATCGGCTAATAATCCCTCTGGGCCATCTCGACCCCAAATAGGGGTCTAATGGGGTGTGGGTGGGCTACTATGTGTTTGTGTTCTGCGATCGGCTAATAATCGACCCCAAATAGGGGACTAATGGGGTGGGTGGGCTACTATTTTTGAGTCCCATCTCCGCTGTTTGGACAAGTATATCCAAATGGAATATTTCTCACTTGACAATTTAGATTTTGGCCTGTGACTAATGGTTCAGGGTGTAGCAGTCCACTCCCTGCAATTTAGTATGCAAAATATAGGAACACAATATCCACGCATCGACCCAACATATTCGATATCATGTTTGTTTTTCTTAGTTTCATAAGATGTATATGCTGATCTTATACTACTGCAAGAAAAATAAGTAGTTGATACCATAATGGCGTGGAATCAAAATTACATATTCATATATCACAATACAGATACCAATTGAATGCTTGACAGTCTCACAAATATCGGAAAACTCCCCAACATGATCAAACAACATGCACAAATATGAATAAGAAAAGTGATCATCTACTCGATCCTTTTGATTTGATAATCTTCTGTGACTTTGCATGGACCAATCATGTTCTTCAAGCAAGCAGCGACCACAACATTGGAAAGGGTGTTAGTTTCTTTTTCATGGGGAAGCTGCAGAGTGTGAAATGGAGGCATGCTCGTGTTTAGCAAAACCGAAATCTTCAAACAATCCCTATATGACACCAGGAAAACCAGAGTAAAAGAAAGAGGATGGAATGTTGTGCTGCAACCTGCATCGAAATGTTAAATGCGGTTCAGGGACATACCATGGCGTCATTGATTGCATAAGCTACACAGTAGTGTTCCTGCAAAGTAGGTGTTTTCAGAAAATTTCAAAATAGTTGACACAAATATTTCCTATGAATTTGTAACCGAATGAAATTTAAGCAAAGCAACCAGAATTAGACAGATTTATGGTGTTTCACAATAAGAACAATACCAGCTGCTTAGTGCTAAAAATCCCATCTAGTTTTTCATTGTCTTATGATTAGAAAATAGATAATTAGAAAATAGAAACACTATCATGGGGCAAACCCTAAATAAATCACCTAGAAATTTAACAAAATCTACTAAAACAAAAGGAAACCAGTCAACCAAATATAAAGATCATAGAACTTTGCTTTCTAGCAAGACATTTGATACATCTCGATTCAGAAACATTCTAATTCTTCCTCCTCTAGATAAATCAACACAAAAAATGGCACAAGATTCTAAGCTCATTTCCTCCGTCGAGCAAGATGCCGACCAAACCTGACAGCACGCTTGTCCCCCAATGTACCCGTACGTGACTTTGAATAACTTGACGCACATGGGATCCCTCCCCGCAACAACCTCTAAATCCACTTAACTATTAGAAGCTTGATTCAAAATCCCAAACCTAGGTGGGATCCCTCTCCGTAACAGAACTCCAAATACACTTACCAAGGCCCAAACCTGCAGTTACCCAGGCTCCGCTCATAACAGGTTCACAAACTTTATCCCACAGGACCAACACACTTTTTTCCGTACCCAACACCTCCCCATAGAAAGTCTCACTGAATCTTATAACGTCTTTTACACACTGAGACAAGCAATTGGAAGAAATACGTAACATATGTTGGTAAAATGCTAAGAGCGCTCTTTAACAAGTTTACGCGACTCCCTCACAAGAGTACTGATAGTTATCTAGTTTTCAAAATTTTATTGAAAAATGAAGATGAACCCAATTTTCAAAGCTGCAAAACCTTCGTCTTTCTACCAGATATTCCAAAAATGAAAGTCTGTGAGGCCTCTACTAAGGCAACCTGCTTTTAATACAATTGGGCAGTGATGATAGACGAACTTAGCGAGGAACTCCTGTTTAACAGTCGGAAAATGGCACTCCTGTGTAACCTCTGTATCGATAATACCCCAGATATTGTCACTATCTGAACAGGGACCATAAAATCCTGAAAAGACCCACTGAACCATTTACCACTCATTTGAGTCACAAATGAACCCCCAAAGAATCATCCACTTGTTCCAAGACTGTCAAATCCCATATAATAATAATACCCCAAAGCATCTCTGTAGTCCAACCCTATACAACGCATCCCCTCTATTAAAACATACCTTTGTAGTCTCTCTTCCTTTTTCTTTACCGGACCATATGATGAAATTTGTTTTTGATCTAACTTGGGCCATTGAATATTGTTTTTAAACCTGCATAAGTTTGTTTCCCCAACCCACCCTACTTTTTCTCTTCCTTCTCCCACCAAAGAAAAAAGACACCAAAACCCAAAGAAATTGTATTTTAGGCCTCAATAGAAATTTTTAGTTGGACTGAGGATGACCTACAATTATTTTAAATTGCAATTCGTGGCAATGCATTTTTGGCCAGTCAGATTTCGTATCAGAAGACATAAGAGATTAACGTGGGCTGCAATTAAAGTAACTGTAGCCCCACTATTCCCAATTTATCCACCCTTAAGTTGTCAGTGTTATAGTCTACAATGTTGGATTATCAATAAATAAGTTCCAAACAATCAACTGATGCCAGTTCATCTTTATATTTCAGAAGGACAAAGAAAGTACTAGCCTGCATCATGTACCACTCTTCAAATTCATCGAACAATTCCAACCGTTCAATCCTAATCAAGAAGATAAAGAACAAGAATCAGCGTTCCAATAAATTGAAGATAAAGAATATTTAATGATTACAATAAGAATTCAGTCAATTCAGCAACTATTCACTGGAAATATAAAATTAGAGGAAGTAATGTGATTAAATTTTAGCATGACCAACAGGTTCGTGATGTAGCCAACAATTTCAAAAAAAGAATTCATCTCCAGAAAAGATTGAGATGAGTTTACAGTCACATGTGAGCACACACACATTTCTGATATGCATTGTTGGGCCAGTTTTTCATTTTTTGTTTTTTGAAATACAATACATAGAGAGAGAGGATCAAAATGGCACCTCAGGAGACAAACCTTTTTGCAACTACTAAACTGAGTTCTAAAGGAATAAACAAAATCCAAGAAAGGGGAAAAAATAAAAGATCATCCAGGACACAAACATAGATGAAGGGAAACGAAAAAATGAGAATATTTCCCTTAAAATGGGATTTTCAATAAACTCTCAAATTTCTTTAAACAGATGCTCCACATGACAACAAAATAAAGAGAACTTCTCTTGGCCACATATTTTTGGACATCGGCCAACTTCCTTGAGAAAAGACCCAACTCAATATGATCTGAAGACACTGGCATCTTCCTATGTTCATACAGAGTTGAATATAGTACAATCCAACAACCATCACCTCCTCCCCCAAAAATAAATAACCAACGAGAAGACAATGGAAAATTTTAGTTTCATTCCTGCAATTTCCTGTTCTATTCCATGGAGTTCAACTCACCTGACGCATGAGAAAAACCTTGAGAGTTTCCGTGTCCAACAGATCACGTCGCATTTTTCTTCTCCTGAACTGATCCTAGTTTATTTTTCTCTGTTGCACTAAGCCCTTACAATCTTCTTACCAGCATACCCAAGCTTGGTTTCTCCAACTTAATATGCTATTCCCAACCTCCACTCGATTATACACAAAACCTACTAATATTTTGATAACTTAAAGGAGCATCAACCTGTCAAGCAAACCCACCAACCAAATGGAAACAGTTCTGGGAACACAACAATTTGCTTCTTACATTGTACAAGCAGATAAATTTTTATCCCTTAACCATAAAGGACATTGATTTGCCCCAACCAAAGGGCTATCCATACAAACTAACCCGTGAAAGTGAGAAACCGTGAAAACTATCCTTTGAATCCAAACGATAGAGGTAGTAGAAGCGGTGGTGAGTTCCTTGTTTCATGACTATTTTTACTATAGTAATGGCCCTACATATCACTGGTATCAGCCTGGCTGCTTGAATGACTAAAAGATATTTATAGGGAAAAGAACAAAGATCACAAGAAGCTGAGGAAAATCCATAATGCGCGCGAGTATCCTGTCGGTAAAAAGTAAATAGTCTTCTCTGTGCAAACATATTTTCTTGACAAGTTCCAGACACAGTTACTATCACACCATAAAATGAGCTTTTCTCACGAGGAAAGCAATAGATGTAACCAAAACAATATTTGAATGTGTTAGTGTATCTGAGAATAACCCAAAAAGGACATATCCCAAGATCAGGATTCAGGAATGAACATTTTGTGTACCTGCGTCTTTCTTGAGCATCAATGAAATCACTATAGACTCTCAACATGTCCCAAGCAACAGCCCTCTGCGCAATATAAGGAAAATGAACTGAGAAAGTATATTGAAGGAACTAAAGCATAAACCTGAAAGCAAGAGCCTACATCTAATGCAAAGAAATTAAAACCAGAGCAAGTATTAGTGGTGTCAAACGGGCCGGGCCGGACCGGGTCGAGCATTTATTTGCTCTAAAGGGCCAGTCCGGCCCGTGGCCTGGTTGGCCCGTCACTGTAGCTGGGTCGGCCGGACTAGCCCATTTCACAAAATGCTTGGCCCACAGCTCACTCATGGCCCGTTTGTTGACGGGCTGGACACGTGACTTTAATTTTTTTAATTAAAAAATAAATAAATGAGTAGATTTTTTAGAAGGTTTTTTTTTTTCCCGAAAAATTAAGTTAAAAGTAAGATTCTTATTTAAAAATTAATTTAATTAATTAATAGAATAATCTATATTTAATAAGTCTATTTTATCATTTTGTAGAAGTTTTTTCGGATAGGAAAAGTGCGGTAGTTAGATCCATTATCCTAGGTTCAAGTCTTCATAGAACCATTTTCGTTTTCATTATGTAACCTTTTTATTGTTACAAACTTACAATTAATAGTGGCATATATGGATTCCATCAAGTGATCAATTTCCATTATCACATGTTAAAGTGGAAATTAAGCCTTACTTAATCAAAGACTCAAAATCAAGTCCCACCTTTCATGAGTACTTTAACCTCCCCTTTAATGGTATTTATTTTACTTATAAATCTGAAAAATTAAGTTAAGGTTCTTTTTGAAAAATTAAAGGTATTTGAAAATTTAAGTTTAATATTTTTTTAAGATTGAGGTTAAGATTTTTTCAAGAATTAATGGTTTATTTCAAATGTTAGTTTTTTTTTAAATTCGTTTATCTTTGAAATAAAATTGGTGATGTTTATAGAAAATTGATGATTTTTTTATTGGTAATTTTAAAAGATATAAAATCAAGCACAAGAAATAAGTAAAAGTAATTTTTATTGCAAATCATGAAATTTTGTTGCAAATTACAAATAAAATGATAACAATACATTTATTGGAAAAACAAAATGGAGAATTTGCATCACTATAGAACAAGTACATCCCAATTAGGTTGGCATCTACAAGTCTATCTATTATTTGCATAACTCCAAAAATAAGATACATTATTCTAAAATCTATTTGTAGTTTAGTTTGATTCTTCTCTATTTTCATCTTCAATTTCACAAAGCGTCATTTGCTCCGCATCAAGTGATAGTTGCTATTTTCCTTGATTTTGCCTTCCATATCTAGCTCTAATCTAGTCCGTATTACACATGGTCGCCTTTACACATTTTGGTGCAAGACGGCTATAATGTGGGTTTACTATAATTTTACTTATACTAAATGCCCTCTATGATGCACACGATGAAGCTTGTACAGTTAGTATATCACGAGCCATTGCTGAGAGCACTTGGAACTTGCTTTGAGCTTTCTACCAATCGAGAATATTAAAACTATCGCCATTCTCCTCTGGAATTAAAGCCTCATCCAAATAACGTTGTAGTTCGATTGTGGTTCCCTCAGTACTAACACCTGCACGTCTTGCCCGGTTCCTGAAATGAATTTGCAGCCTATACAATGGGTATAATAGCAGGGGACGGTCTAACTCGATCTCCTAAATTAGTATTGTACACATTAAAATTTTATTTTATTGTCTCACATATGTTTGTTATTTGGGCAGTAGCAGAGTCGGTTGGATAAATCGTATGTAAAAGAATTTTTCATTCTAAAAATTTGCATATAGAATCAAGAAGTAAAGCAGCACCATACATAATAAGTAGTAGATCCCAATATTTTCTAAATTTTGCCTTCATTTTTTCAATATTTATTTTGTAGTATACCTCATATTTGGGAAAAGATTCATACTTTTCAAAAGTGTACATGATATGTCCTAATTGATATACAACAAGATGTACATGACTATCAACTTGACAAAATAAAAAAGTAGCTATTTTAAAAACTTTATGAAAATCACGCATTGCTCGAGCATTTATCCAATCAATATTAGTAGGACATGGAAAATCTGGTGTAAAAGTGACGTAGCTCGGCTACGGGAAACAGTAAAAATAAAATACGCAAATTAAATTAACAAGCAGAAAGAAATAATAGGGTTTCAATATATCAAGCCTGTCTTAAACAATAGCAGAAGGTGTTATTTATAGGCACCAACAGAAAATAAAATCATAAAGAAAATACTATATAGCCTAAAAGGAAATAAAATCATAATAAAACATAAAAGGAAATACTAAATAAATAAATAACTAATAATAATAAAAATCATCATGGGGCTTGAACTTCCTATTTCGTTTAGGCC
>MKEJ01100902.1:0-12595 GCA_001753735.1 Embelia ribes | reverse complement strand
TGTCAGAGAAGTACAAGGTTTGACAGTACCAATTCCTTGAGCTTGAACCTGTGTGCTATTAGCAGAGGTGATGGATGGAAGATAACCTGGACAAGTAAAAGTAGTGAAAATATTTCTATTGCTAGACATGTGATTAGAAGCACCTGAATCAATAATCCATGGGTCAAATGATGATGTCTGTGCAATACACAGACAAGGGAATTACCAGCCTGAGCCATGGTAACAAGTATAGCAGACTTCTTGGCCTCACATCACTTCAAAAACTCTTCATAATCATTGTGGGATGGAACTTTCTGATTTTGCCTTTTTGGATCATCAATAAAAGGATATGAATCATTAGTTTGGGCAACATTTGCAGTACCGGAAGGTCGTCCATGCAGAGTATAGCACTTCTCAATAGTATGCCCGAGTCTACCACAGTGGGTACATTGAGTGCTACGTCCTCCACGTCCTCCTCCACGGCTAGGACCTCCTCGATCACTGTTGTGACTAACTAAAGCAGAAGTATCTACAGATGCAGGTGGTGATGGTGGAGTGCTAGTTGTAGGAGCATTTGACTCGAATGAGCCGAGCAATGGTATCCCTGAGAGTGAGCGATTATTTACTACCCAAAATCTGATCATGCACTTTATCATATTCTGGGGTTAACCCATACGGTGCAAAGATCATGAATAATTTCTCTCGTTGTGTTTGTTGTTCTTTCAAACTAGTGATATAAGGAAAAATTTTATTGAGGGCTGAAAGAGCAGCATTAATGCGTCCCGCATATGTTGTAATGGGGACATCCAATTTTTTAGGAGCAACCTAGCCAATAAGATTAGAACAAACTTCATACAAGCACGAAATATCTCATCTCATCATTAGTAAAAAGAGTTTTGGCTTATTTCCAGATATCATAACAAGTATTGTATGGATCAAAAACCTATTTCAGTGAGACATCAATAGTTTGCAGAAGTATAGCATACAATTGGCATCAATTTTCTTTCACTTAGGCTGATCCGTAGTGGTAATATCTTCACTCTTTTTTGATAAATGATACTCATAACCTTGGCCAATAAACCATAACTCAACAGCTTTCATCCATGACGAGAAATTAGTGCCATCTAGCTTCTCGTTAGTTATAATTGAAGACCCAGATATATGAGGAATATAAACAATAGTAGGAGAGCTAGATTTACCCTTAGTCACAATTTCAGCTATACTTATCTTTCTTCTTTTTTTTTAATTGGTAAAATACACAGAAAATTAAATAGATCCAAAATCATAAATTGGCACATGAGAAGGCTTCAGAGTGTCGAACTAGGTATCTGGAGAGATAGGCAAGAGTGGATGGAAATGGCACGTCCAGGAGAGAGCTTGCCGGAAAAAACGTTCACAAGAAAAAGCTTAGCGACTTGCCGGAGATTGCTCCGCAATTCGCCAAAAAATGGCACCGCTATCAGTGGCTTAGTGGGAGTAGAGGCTAGGGTTTTATCCCCAGCTTTGATACCATGAAAAGATAGAGAGAAAAGATTTTGTTGATTTGTGTTGTCGTTCCCATACATACTACATACATATATATAGGTTGTACATTTATTGCTATACATTTAATATCTAACTCTCAACTACTAACTACTAACCAATTCTAAATATCAACTAACTATTTTCTAACAACAATTATTGATGGAACAAAATGAACATTGCAATTTTAGTTGCTAGCCTGTCCAAAACGCTACCAAATATTCTCAACTAAGTCTAATTTCAATTGTTGATGTGTTTATCTATTATGAACTCGGACTTTGTTTTGGATATATATGTTTCATACTCCACAATATGCTCGGAGGAATATTCCCATGTCGAGCTATTGTTCCTATTTTCTTCTTGATCATGTTGTGAAATATCATAATACTGAGCATACGACTATATCAGTGACTTGTTTTTAATTTAAATTTTCAATCCATGTGTAATTACAGTGACACGTAGATTACTGTAACAAACATAAAATAACAACTTAAACCCTCTGAATTAATTTTTATCTGTTATTTTACTGAAAGTAAAACGTACAGGTAGCTCATTCCACAAAATTACAAATCCAATAGTTGTTTGTAGGTTTAATTTGGTGCCATTTTTATCTCTCTCACAGTTCATACATTCTCTTTACCACTAGAGGTTTATAGAAATTGAGAAAATTAAACTAGTTTGGCATTTTTTACGTTTGTACTTTGCACCATTGTATTAAATATCACAATGAAAGACTAAATCAGTTACTTTGGTGTAAATGCCATTACAATATTTGCGATTGCAATTTCAGGATAAAGGAAGATCATTTTTGGTATAAGTAAAAATGAGAAACTTTGGTCTCCTTCACACTTTTATAGTTAATAGTTAGATTATTATTATAATTAAAAATTGTGTTCCTCTATTACTATAATAACACAAATAACAATAATAATATAATATTATTTTTTATGACATACTAATAATAATTTAAAAGATATTCACCCACAATTAAAAGATTTAAAAAATTATAATATTAGTGGAATTAATACTTGTTCAAAAATAATACATTCTTCATCAAATACAAAAAAATAAAAAATACTTAAACTACAATTATGATGTAATAAAATAAATATTATAATTTTAGTTGCTAGCCGGTCCAAAACACCGCATAAAAATATGGATGAATTTGGATCCATATTTTTAAAAATTGAACACAAATAAGATGGGATATTGAAAAAATACAAAATAAAAATGTGGGTATTGTGTGAAAATATTAACAAGGACAAAATGATAGTGTGAAAATATTGAAAGAAAACTATAGCTATTTATAGAAGATTTTTGAAAAAAAAAGAGTAAAAATAACCCATTTAGCTGTTGAAAAAGCTGAAATTTCTGATAATTTAATGGCTATTTTATCTTCAAAATTCAATAAAAACACACCACACAAGAAAAAGTTGGTTCCTTACTCAAGGAATTCTAACACCAACTTCTTAAGATAAGGAGTGAAAGTTTTTTGTATCCATCTCTGGTTTGATTCTTAAATGGCTGGGCTCCCCTCCTAAGAACTACCCGATGCACATGCTGCACTGAGTGCAGTAGTGCTTCTTCCACTGGAAATCACGGAATTTAAAGGGGTCTGGTTTTAAAGTTATTAATTCCTCACTCTTTAAGAGTTTAATATTTTCTGTTCATCAGCCAGTCATTAGGATTTAAGATAAACAATTGATTCTGTCATATTTTAGTACTCATTTCAAAATTTTCTCACTACTTGGACTTTTAGATTAGGCATGGATTTAACATAGATACTTGAGCAAAACGGTTGTGCCTCAGTTCAACCTGTGTCCATTTCAGATAAAAACTTTTCAGATATAAAAAAAATTCAAGGACAATGCAAAATGATGATAGATTGGTAAAAATTGACGGAAATTCATAAATACTAATTTCGTAATCTGATACCATTTTAGTTATTCAAGCTGATTGTTACGAGCATGATGTATAAAATATGCGCCGATAAATTGACCATGTTGCTATCTTATTTTGTTTCTTCTAGCCTTGAATTTTCACTTAGAATTGTTCTTAGGGTGGGTTCAAAATTGTGTACTTCAGTCCCTGACACATAAAGGAGCTGCGCATTACTGTTGTTGCAGTATGACATGATATTTGTTGAAAATTATCCAACTCTTTTAGATGCTCATTATGTTAGTGTTGAGGGAAAGACAATTCAATTCCAGATATTCATTTGAGTTCAAAAAGATATCCACTAAACCTCTTTTTGTGGTCATGTTTCTGGCCTTTTCAGGATTACAGTGTCCTTGACTATGGGGAGAAAGTAGTTGACGGTTTCTACGACATCTATGGGCTCTCCACAGATCCCACAGCTCAAGGGAAAATGCCATCTCTGGCAGAGCTTGAAACGAAACCCGGTACTTCAGGATTTGAAGTTATTCTTGTCAACCGAAGAATTGATCATTCCCTAGAAGAGTTGTTGCAAGTAGCTCACTGTATTTCACTATATTGCTCTTCTGGGGAGGTTAGCATTCTGGTACAGAGGCTTGCCGAACTGGTCACAGAACATTTGGGTGGACCTGTTAAGGATGCTAACGTCATTTTAGCTAAGTGGGTTGAAAGAAGCACAGATTTGAGGACATCTCTTCATACCACTGTGTTGCCTATCGGCTCCTTAAAGATCGGGTTGTCTCGCCATCGTGCCTTACTTTTCAAGGTAAGCCATTTTTGGTAGAGTTATTTTGCATGGATAGTAATGTCAGGAATTTTCAGTTCCGGGTGAATTTTGTTAGTTACCAAAATGCATTTTGTATTTATACAACCAAATTGTCTCTTTTGTAGAATTAGCATCACCAGTGGCCCTTTTTTCATTGTGGAATCATTTGAATTCTCTCCTAGATTTTCTTTAGTTAATTTGCCTGTCATCCTGTGTTGTGCATGTAATTTTGTCTCTTTGAAGAGAAATTTAGATGTTTACTAGATGCATTAAAGAGCAAGGACTAGGTAGTTACACTTACTGTAGACAGAGGTCTAAGTGTCCTTTCTCCCCTTAGCACCCGTGGACAAATAATGCTCCAAATGAGTGGAAAATATCTTGTCAGTCTGATACAGAAAGTCATATTGTTACATTCGCGTTTGCATGCGTCTGAGGGCTGTATACTTGGCTTTTGGGAAATGCAAAAGTCTTGTGTTTAAAGTTAGTTTATATTTAATCCTAAAATGTACTTTTTTATCATGATATCTCTGGTGGGTGTTCTGATTATGTGGATTGTGGGCCATATATCACTTTTTGTTGTGTAGGTATTCTCTTTGATTAGGCAATGTTTGTGCTCTGTGTTTGGCCGTTTCCTCGTGAAGTTTCTGTTTATTAAGATTTCCATCTGAATATCCCATTACCTCTTTTTTTTCTGGAATGCAGGTATTGGCTGACAATGTTGGCTTACCTTGTAGACTGGTAAAAGGTAGTCATTACACAGGCGTTGAGGATGATGCTGTCAACATCATTAAGTTGGAAAATGAAAAGTAAGAATTCAGCCTTTCGGATTTTGGTATTTTTCGATCCTGGTGGTGCGTCAGCAACATTTAGCTCTCTAGGATACAAAAAAGTTATAAATGTGGTATTGACTTTTTTGGTTCCCTAGTGGTGAACTTTTAATCATCTGGGCTGCCAATGTAATACTCAACTGAATTTAAACCAGTGTTTTCCCATTGGTCTTGAAACGCCTCTTTTATTCCTTATGATTGAGCGAGGGTCATTATATTTGTTAGGTTACACTGCAAATGGTTATTGGAATTTTAGTCCGAGTTATTCTGGTGTGAGTTATCTCACAATATTTTAATTTGGATATTTCAATTTTGTCAACCTGCAGCAGTCATGACTCAACAATTTCAACTAATTTCCAAAATTTATTTTCAATTCGTGGCATCTGTACCATCAAGTTCCTCTACCATCTCGTATCTTATCGAGCTATGCACACATATAACCTAATGAAAGCAGATGGCCAATTGGGCAATATTAGTGGCAAAACGTAAGCATTATGTGTGAAGTAGATATACAGTTAGGGAAAAGTGTAAGGCTTGTTATGGAATGTGGAGTGTGGAGTCTATGGACACAATTTTGTGGCACTCTTATTTTTTCGGACTCACCATATGGGTCTCTCATTCAGGGATTTTTGCCTGCGTAATTTATTTTGGTTTGATGTTTATCTATTATATTGGGAAAATTCACTTTTATATGAGCATACTCTCAGCAAAAACATAGAGAAATGCACTTTATTATGTTTTAAATGTCGCTGGTACTTATGTGCAACAGTTTATTTCTACAGTGAATTTTTGGTTGATCTTATGGGCGCACCGGGGGCTCTTATACCGGCTGATATTCTGAGCACAAAGGATATGTCGTTACCATTAAGCAAGCTTCCAAGTTTTCAAACAACCCATGACTTGGATACATTTTACCCCATACCGAAGCCACTACTAGGTCAATTTGAAGGCAGCAAAAACTCTATGGCCGAAAGCAGTTTGCGACTGGGACAAAAGCCAACTTTCGAAAAAGCCGAATCTTCACCTTCGCTTGCTCATGCAAGTAATGACGATGGAGTTGGTTCTTCTAAAGCTTCTCTTTATAAGGGGTTCCGAGTGCCCAACGCTCCAAGGGATGGTGCAAGGATGAATGTTAATAGAGTTCCTCATAATCGGAGTAACACAGAGGACCCCCAGAATCTTTTTGCTGATCTTAATCCATTTCAAATGAAAGGATCTGGCAGAAATTCTGTACAAAATAATCAGGTGTGGAATAAAGCTGAAGAGCCTCGGAAACAGAGGAATGACCTTGTATCTGGCCGACCTCCTGTGCCACTGGTGTGGAAGAATCGTCAAGCTCACAATGAGGTTCCCAGGAAAAAGGGAAATGACTTTGTAGAAGAGTACTTTTCCAGAAATGATTCTACCACATCATCATCAACATCCAGCAGTAGTAATGCATCAGACATAGTCCACCCTGACATATCAAAGTTACAGATTAGTTCCTATCCTAGCCAAATAAATAGCGATGGCAACACCCAAAATAAGGTCGGGAAAAACGATGCGTTGGAGATGGAAAAAGGCCAACGTAAAAACACGCTTGGAGTACATGATCTCAGAAAGCAGACGCATGACAGACTGGTTGGAACAAAAATGAGATTCAAGGACCATGAAAGTCTGAATTCGTCATTTGGTTCTAGTGCAAATGTGATTGATCCAGTTATGGATGATGTTGGTGACTGTGAAATCCCATGGGAACATCTAGTCATTGGTGAAAGAATTGGACTAGGTAAGACCTGACTGGTCATAAACGTTTCCTTCTTCTCTCCCTCCTCCACATACCCTATCCATTATGAATTCTGTCCATCAGTGTTTTGGCTCAATTTGAAGTTCCTTTCTGGTGTTTTATACCATTGTTGTTGTGCAGGTTCATATGGAGAGGTTTACCGTGCTGATTGGAATGGAACTGTGAGTATAGTTACTGCTGTAACTTTCTAGAGTCATAATGATGATCAAGTTTCAATTTATCACAGGGGTTGTGCTGTCTACAGACAGAAATCATTTGCTTGGCCAATTTGAACTTTTTTATATTTTCTGATTTCAGCTTTAGGAAGAACTTATGTTGTGTTCATTCATCTTGAAGTCTTGTTCTCCTCTGATCTGGATCCGAATTATCTTCTAAACAGATCTGTATTGGTATTTCCTAAAAAACAATATTGTATGGTTGAGGGAAAAAATGTAATATCTAAAACTTTGGCTACTGTATTATTCTTGATGCAGGAAGTTGCTGTGAAGAAGTTTCTGGACCAGGATTTCTCTGGTGATGCTTTGGATGAATTTAGGAGAGAAGTAAGGAATTCTTGTGGTGTTCTAAATTGTGCTTAATTTGTTTCCTAGGAAGTTAAAGGAATTTTCTTCTTCCAAAAAATATCATGTCATTTCCTGTGTCATGTCTTTTTATTCATTTTGTGTCAAAGCCAAAGGGCTTCTTTTATATTTAACGGACTACCAACCTGTGTTATGTCCCTTCCAATTGGTCATTTCGCCTACCTGTTGTCCCCTTTGCTTGGCGTTTCTCCAATGGGTTGCTCCTACCATTCTGTGACTCCACCCATTGGGATTTCTTAGTTCACGTGTTTTGCAGGACTAAACTGTTTCGGAAAGAAAAAGAATGAAATACATCCTACGCATTTAAATCTAATTGTTTATAAATCAATTTCAAACTGCTTCTAAATCATTGTATCATATAGTCAAGTCTATTGCTCTTAGAGTTGGGTTTCCCTTTTCTTAGGTGCGCATCATGCGGAGACTGCGACATGACAATGTCGTTACTTTCATGGGTGCAGTTACTCGACCTCCAAACCTTTCTATTGTCACTGAGTTTCTTCCCAGGTAGAATTGTTTCTTATCTAATAATTGGTTTTTGTACAAAAACAATAATTTTCTTTTCAGACTATATTTAATGTCACTGAAAGCCAAGTATTACTTGGAAAATCTGCATATTCTCGTGTCTAATCTGCAGTATTCCTGTAAGGGTAGAGTAGTATGTGAGGATTTACTTGTCTGAGAATTTTGATTTGCAGGGGAAGCTTGTATCGGATTATTCATCGTCCTAATTGTCAGATTGATGAAAAGCGTAGAATTAAAATGGCTCTTGATGTGGTATGAGAGCTTGAATTTTTTGATTGTTCAACTCATTAATTTTATATTTCACTTACGAAGAGCCCTTCTACGATGCAGGCAGAAGGTATGAATTGCTTGCATTTAAGCACACCGACAATTGTTCACCGTGATTTGAAGTCCCCAAATCTATTGGTTGATAATAATTGGAATGTCAAGGTAAACTTTCTTCAAATTTTCGTCATTGTTTGTTTAGTTATGAATTCATTGAACTTAATCTGAGTCATATGACAAAGTGTTTTTCAAAAGAAGGCAGATTAGAAACATGAAATCACAAAAAGTACTGCGTACTTCCTAACCGAGGAAGAAAGGATTTATCCAGCCACCTCCTTGGGCCAGGAAAGCCCAAAAACAGCTTAAAATAGCTGGACTTCCTAGTGCGCAATGTAAGAGCAAAAGCAGAAATTTTGGGGCTTAGAAGCCACAACTAAACAAGCTAACATAATTTCTCATTTGTTTGCCGGAAAGGTCTTGGAAATATTCTTGGTCTTAGGAGTCCAACATATGACTTCAGGTTATTTATAGTTGTGGAGATAAGTTTCTGTTACAAGCTGTATCAATGCCTTTGCTGGCTTTCTACCTTTTGTATGCAAGGTTTTTTTTTTTAATTGATTTGAACTTCAAAGGCAGTGTTTATAACAACTTATTCCCACATTGGTAGTTCACCATAGACCCCGATAAGCTGTTGCATTTTTTAGTCTTTGGAGATCAATGGTCTATGTCAAGTTAATAGTTTAAAAGAAGACATTGGTTTTCCTGTACTTTCGGAGTAATGAAAACTTGGTACTATTAAATAAAAATAGTAAGAAGTAATCGGGCGGTAGTTTCAGAAATCAAATTGGTGATTGTTTTGTTGGTAAATATTCTTGTTTTATTTTTTGTCTTCATCTTTTTGTCCAACATTTCAGGTATGTGATTTTGGACTGTCACGCTTGAAGCACAACACATTTTTGTCATCCAAGTCTACCGCTGGAACGGTGAGGCTTTCATTATGCTTTTTAGGTCTTAGTTCTAAAATTTAAAGCTCAAATTTGAAAATTCAGCCTACTTGCATGATTTTTTATCTATCTGTATCTGATAAGCTGTTCTTTGTTCCCTTAGCCTGAGTGGATGGCTCCAGAAGTACTACGCAATGAACTTTCAAGTGAAAAGTGAGTGAGATTACTTATCTTTTCATATTACTCATCTTTTTGTGGTGATAATTGTAATCGAGAAACATATTTTTTTCTTTTTCCTTTTGCATTTTGTGGTTCTTATGTCAATTGGTCTGGCTTTGATTTGCTAGTTTGTTTTCTCGGGTTTTACTCTAAGGCTTCCTTCCTTTTCAATGCAGAAGATCGTGTTTGGTTTTTGGCTTTGGTTATAAGAACCAAGTTAAGAAAGACGAAAGAAATTGAAAATGTATTTTCCAATTAGGTTCAGTCTATGAAGCACGGACACTCCAAAATAGGTGTCGTGTCCGTGTCGGACACGTATCAGACACACATACTATGCAGATATTTCGAAATACGTGTCTGACACATCACATGGCGAGTCCAAAATGTTATTTATTTGTTTAAATTTTTGACATTGATGGACTTATTTTGGATTTGTCATGGACATGTCGAATCAATTTGTAACCTTTTTTCTACTTCGGTAAATTTTTATTCATTTTCAATCATACATTTTTATGATTTTCGCAAACCACGTTTCAATAGTTTATTCCTTTAGTGCATGACATGTTTTTGGGCTTTTGATAATTGATTGATCCTTGTTAGTAAGGTATATTAGATTATAAAGAAATGCAATTAATTAGTTGCTACTTTGAGTCAACAACCAATACATAACTTTACTAACTTATAAAATTATTAAAAAATAAATTAAAAAAATGTCGAACTTCCGTTGTGTCCGTGTCCAGAATTTCTTGAAAATTGCTAAATCTGGGTCCGTACCCTTATTCGTATCCATACCTATGTCCGTATTGGTGCTTCTTAGGGTTCAGTCATCTAGAAAAAGAGGAAAAGGGAGAAAGGAAAACTTTAGAACTTCACAGAAAGTGTATGTCGTATGTACTGCGAGTGTTCATATTTTCTTGTCGTTAAGGTTAAGTTCATTTATTTTTTGTTACTTATAACTGAGTCGACATCTAGGCCCGGCTCTTAACCTTTGGTTTCTGTTTTGGTACTATTATCTGGCATCTATGTTCTAATTGTGTGGTTGACAACTGATTCATTATCAATGTGTTTTAACAAGGAACCCTTTTTATATCAGTCAAAAACACAAGCCTGATTGAATAAAATGCAAAATCTACTTTAACCACTTCTTTAGCAGCAGTCCAAAACACATAAATGATATATTTTATTGGACTGATTGAAAACTATTTCCCGTCCTTGTTTTGCAGGTGCGATATCTATAGTTTCGGAGTCATACTATGGGAACTTGCAACTTTGAAAATGCCCTGGAGTGGGATGAACCCGATGCAAGTTGTCGGTGCAGTAGGCTTCCAAAATCAACGACTCGAAATTTCAAAGGATATTGATCCCCTTGTCGCGAGTATCATCTCGCATTGCTGGCTAACGTAAATTATTATCCTTGAACCTTTTTCTTAAATTTGTGCCCTTGAGCCTTTAGCTTTTGTGTTTTGAACATGAAAAAGAATGGGAAAGTAGAAGGAAATGACTTATGCATGCTTGGTTCTATTGAGAAACAAGCTAAGAAACGGTATGTTCGGTCATGGTCTGGAAATCTATTTCCAGGTTCTGTTTTTGAAACTAGATGCACCATTGGTTTTGGAAACCTCCCAACTTTCTAAGCCTACCCAAAGTGGTTTTCATTGTGTCTTTAAAATCACATTTGTACAGAAGTTGACATGGTAAAATCCAATTCCAGTCCGTCAACCAGTGAAAACGAGATTGAAAACAAAATAGAAATGATGAGTAGGTTGTATTTTGGTTTTTACTTAAGCTGTAATTCGAAATAGTAAAATACCGTGAAGTTTATTACCACGCCATGACTCTAGTTCTTTTCAATTTTGTATACCAATTTTTGGAAGCGATTATGAAACATTTTTGTAAATTGTTCAAACTAGATACTTTTAATTTATTCATAGTATTGAGAAACTAATACGAAATATGAGTGTCTAGTTGCATCCCTAATTTAAACAAACCTAATCGCTTAGAAATTTTGAACCATATTGAAATTTTATCTTCTGCTCGTCTTTTTTTCCCTGTTATTCGTAGATTTATCTTTTATTCTTGTTCCTTACAGAGGGTATAGTTTCACATGCTTGTGACTAACCACTTTCCTTTCAATGTTCTTCAGAGACCCAACCAAAAGACCTTCTTTTGGTGAACTCACTGAGGCTCTCAAGCAGCTGCAGCGGCTGGTAATACCTTCAAATATTGAGCAACAAGATTCATCTTTTTCCCAATAGATCTCAGCCAATACCACCCTTAGAAAAGGTCTCTCCTGCAAGTGTGAATGAGGTTTACCTTTTTTGTCTTTTAGGTTCCAATTTTTCCAGCTTAAAATGTTTTGCTCTCAAAATATGCATCCAGGCGATACATGAAATAGAAAATTTTACGAAAAGATGTTTGTAGTGAAACTGTAGTACTTTGATTACAAGAAAAGGTGCTTTTGATTAGGATCTTATTAAGTTGGGGCTTATATTGCTGCTGCAGTTTTCATTTTTGTACAGTGCGTGTGCATTGCTTTTTGTAAAAAAAAAGGGTTCTGTTGTGTATAATTGCAAACCTTCAGACCTCAATTGGTAACGAATTCTTCAGAGGAGAAATAGAATATGATCGTTTTAAGGTTCCTTGTGTATTTTCTTGATCCGTGTCTTCTCCTGTTTTGATTTTTCTCCTCTCAACCATATTGATCTGTCAACTAGTTATCCACCTAATTGATATTGTTAATTTTTAAATTATGCAGAGAATGGTGTTTTAAAAGGCTATTTAATTATAATAATTTGCGTTAGAATTGGTATGATGGGGAAAAAAATTATTTAGGCCCTTACCCAGCAGTGCCATCATGGTGTCTAACCATGCTCATAGGATACGTGTCAGGTCATCACGAATGACTGTCAAATCTAAAAAGGTGGTCACGTTATAGTGATGGTCGGACCACTGCAAATAAGCTCTATTTGTGTACATTTTCCTAGTATATATGTAAAATAGTTTTTAATCTTTACAATCTACTACAAATGCTAGACCTACCTAGCTTGAAGAAGGAAGTGAGTGGTACTACTCACCTTATAAGCGTGAATGAGACGGAAGTATTCAATATTGTATCTCTTCCACTTCATTCAAAGATGAAGAGGTATTCCCCCTCCCCTGACACATCATCCGTTCGGTCCCACCCAATTTATCATTTTATCTTTATTTTTTAAATTAATTACTATTTTTTATTTAATTAATTTATTATATTT